>JACCPG010010613.1:0-108935 GCA_016069955.1 Drepana arcuata | reverse complement strand
AGAGGTAGATCACATTAAACCTATCTAGATCAAATCGATCAAAGACTTAATTATAGGAAGGTCAAGAGTACTCGAATCCGGCGAGCATGTATGAAGAGACTGATGCATGTAGATAAAGCGATAGTTGTCTGGAAATTTAGGTGGCCTACACTCTCTGCCTACTCCGTGAAGGACTCGTCACATTCAAATGCGTGACCGATAGCGAATCCGTCACTGTTTCTCAAGCGTCTTATAGTTACTTCTCAGACGTATTATTCACGTTTCCTAACGATATGTTTGTAAAGGTCCTAGCGCAATACAATCTTAATACTAATTCAGTAAGTTAAAAATATATAAAAGTAGAACTTACAGTATTTTAAACTTAAACTAACACCAATAGCCACCACACCTACCAACAAAAGTCAAGTTACAACTGAAAAGGGCTTAAGAACGAAATCTTTATACAAGTTTTTGCAGTGACGTGGTCAGTAAATTTTCTAGTCAATAAATTAACAAAAAATTTTGCATAAAACGGGATATTGCGCAATATTGTATAGGACAATGGTCGAAAGGGTGACAAAGCACCCTTAAAACCCTTTCATAGATGTAGAAAGAAAAACAACCCTTCTATTCATGAAACAAAGGACCTTTGTCTTTTTAAGTCCGTTATTTTGACGCAATAGCTTTCTGCTTTTTGCGAATTCTTGGAAAGTATTGATGAAAGCATACAAAGCGTATTTGAAAGGCGCTCAGGTATAAGACTAGAGTAAAAATAACATTGAAATAAAATAAAACTAATTACCGTAACAGTTTGAATGACGAGATGACCAACGGAGTAAGTCAAATTTAAAGAAACTACGCAAAAGTCCATAGTCCATCTTTATTGTATTTGAAAACTGAACAGCTATCTATTAGGTTTTACACCGAATTAAATTATAAAAATTATAACGATGTTTAATAGCTACATAAAAACAAATGTTCTTTTGCAGGGCGTTATCTATCGGATAAAACGTAGATCAATAATTTTAAGACAATGTAATGCCTGTCTTGATATCATAGCGATTGAAACGTTAAGTATAATCATGAAAATAATATTTTACAACACTATGCACAGTAATTATCGGTTTGATTAAAGCTAAAATAGCTTCCGATGTACTTCGCCTTACCTAAAGTATGCCTAAAGCAAACCCTCTATACCGTCCATACATACTATTTACGTTAATTTGACACACCCTATATCCCAATGAAGTGCATAAAACTCCGCTCAGATTAAACCTACCCACTGCAACGATCCCTAGAACAATATATTTCCCATCTTATCATAACTCGTAAAATGGATGAGTGCAATGCCCTCAGACCAAGCTCAAGGTCGTGCTAGTAAAATGTTTATAGTCCATAAAGCTGCGTCTGCACTGTGTCGGTATGTCAAGGACCCCAGACAAATTTTATTATTGACCGTAGCTTTGACGAGACAGACTTTACAACCAACGTGACGCAACGCGAAACCCCTTTGCGTTTTTAATGGCTAGATGTACAGCTTTATGACTATGATAATAAGGATGAAAGCGACTATGATAATGAGAAGAAGACTTTGACGTAATATATCTAGGCTCTGCGTTGAACAGATGTTTCACTGACGTTCAACTGTTTTTATTCGTCGGCAATAAAGTAATTTAATTATTGAGGAAATACCAGGTTGTGGAATAGTTTTATTTATCGAAAAGAGCTAAAATTAAAGAACAATCATTTTTAATTTCGATTCCCTATGCATATATTATAAATACCGTACCGAGTCCCGCATGAGGTAGGCAAAGAAAGTAGAGCGGTCTTTATTGCGTCCACATTTATCTAGCGTTTTCAACATACGGTACGGACACCTATGTAAGTCTAAAATGGGTAATTATGAAACGAAATTCCTAAATGAAGGATAAGATCATTTTGTAGATGGTTCTTACTCTCTAAATAACTCAAAAGGGAATCAGTCTTTTTTGTAACAACCGCAGTGAAATAAATAATTCTCATTACATATCTACCTACATCATTACGCAGTCACTCACGGGGTAAGTAGAATGAATAGACCGCCAGGTCTCTGTAAACTTATTGGCCTCTTCCGTCCAAACATTCATCAGTCTCTTCGGACATGCTCGTAGGTCTCTAGTACCTATTCTTGACGTTATACAACATGTGTGTATAACAAAAATAATAATATATCCTCACGCCTTCCCACAAGGGTCCCCGAAGGGGTAGGCAGAGGTGTATAGGTAATACCCGCACACCCACTCTCCGCCAGAGGTATATTAGGTGCCAACGTGACAGATGGCGAATACATCGCCGTTACTCAAGCACGACTATACATACGCCTTTGAATTTCTTCTCAGACGTATGCAGGTTTCCTCTCGATGTTTTCCTTCACCGTAAAGCTCGTGGTGTGACTAATCACTGTACTTAAGTTCAGAAAAACTAATTGGTACAGTGTCGGGATTCGAACTTGCGACCTTTGCGTCGCAGGCAACTGCTCGAGCCACTCGGCCACCACGGCTCGTTCAAAATGTAACTAGGTAATAGTCCACCTTCCGTCGCAAATGGGAAATTTAAATATTCCATAATGTCGCAGCAGATTTAAATAAATAAAATGGTAGGTACGCCGAGCGAGCCCACACCTACCTTTGAAATATGTATCTACACTATAAGATTTCTCTCACAGACGTCGCCTAAGCACATAAAAATTGCAACCGTTTTGAGGGGTCCAAATTAAATATTCCATAAAATCGCGGCACTTTGAAAAGAAAAGCAATATCGGATACGCAAGTGGCTAATGACGATTTGATGCCGACAGGATGGAGCTCTCGTAAAAAATCACTCGGAATGATCCCATTTTGATTAAAAAGTCAAGAGAGACCGCCCCCGACGAGCACAAAAGGAAACTTCCGAATGATTTAAAAGTTTTAATAACGGAATTCTAGTGAAATGACATTATACTTTCAAATTAGGAGTGAAAATTTAATTTAAAGGAGAGACAACTCGCCGTTGTAGGGGCGAATGAGATTCGGCGTCGTAAAGCGCTGGATCTCTTCTTCAGTTTCTTTTCAGTGAGTACAATGAGCTTAAATCTCTTTAAGGGAAATTAGAAGGGTCCCGTTGTATTTATTAAACTGGATGGCCCGCACCCGTTAGCGGAATTTTAATCGGCAAAGTTTTCCTTATGAATGCGGCCTTCGGTTATTACTCTCCAGTTATCTTTTAGTACATTTCAGTGTTCTTAATTAGGGTTGTCAAGAGAATTTTTTTATGTTTTTTTTTCATACAATATGTGACACAGTTTTTACATAAATCCATGCCATAGACACTTAGTGGTTGACTGATTTAAGAATTCAAGATTACAAGTTTAAGCATCTGTGGTCTGAACCAATAAATTTTACTAATTATAAAATATAGTAGTAGTTATTATAAAGTGCAGTTACGAGCCATACCACGAGATTTACGGTGAAGGAAAACATTGAGACAGGGAAACTTGCGTACGTTTAGAAAATATCTGTGAGATGATTCGCCATGTCAACGCCAAAAAAAGCCATTGTTACACTTCTGTCTACTTTTATGGTGAGGAGAAATATGACATAGGTTACATATATATATTTACTATCATCACATCGAGTCTTATACAGAGTAGCCGAAGAGGATAGAGCGCCATTCCTGTCTAAACTATATACTTATTTTGTTTTACGCTTTATTTTTGTGTAGTAAGCATTGGCCTATTGTCGGGCCACGCTGTTCCCCCATACTTAAGTACAATGCTGTAACATAATAATGTTGTATGTTGTATGAGTAACCATGGATATACTTGTCGGGTCTTCTCAATGAAAACGACCAACCCGAACCGTGCACCTTTTTCAACGTTTTATAAGTGCCCATCTAGGCCTACGTGAAATAAAATATTTTGATTTTTTTTTTTTACTTTTAGACCTCTTTCGCTTCGTCCACACGTTATTCCATGAATTAGATTCCAAATAACACAGCAATGTTTTCAACTGAGCGTATTCACATGGGCGCGATTCGGTGATTATAATTTCGCCTCCCTTACGCTTCAGAGCATTACCGTGTATCGCTAATTAAAATACGCTGTCGCGAGTGCTAACAGCTCGGTCGGTTGTACTAGCAAATAATTATTTTCCACAGTATGAGGGTTTAATTTCAAATATGCTGCCTTTTTAATGGAAAACGCAGCGTCAATGTTTGTACCGCACTTGCTGTACGAGCAAGATTTTTCAGTTGCATTAGATATTGCGGCATTATTACAAAGAATAATATCAATCAAGAGCCGTGGTGGCCGAGTGGTTCGAGCAGTTGCCTGCGACGCAAAGGTCGCAAGTTCTGACCTGCATACGTCTGAGAAGAAATTCAAAGGCGTATGTATAGTCGTGCTTGAGTAACGGCGATGGACTCGCCATCTGTCACGTTGGCACCTAATATACCTCTGGCGGAAAGTGGGTGTGTGGGAATTACCTATACACCTCTGCCTACCCCTTCGGGGACCCTTATGGGAAGGTGTGAGGATATATTATTATTATTATTACAACGAATTATATCACCATTACTGGACGAATTATGGTTGAATTACATTTCCTTATTACTATGATATAAGCGTATATCTAGATGCTAAGTTTATAGAGTTATCTGCTAGTTTAATCACCTAAGAGTTTGATACGTTCTGTATCTATCTAGATACCTACGGCATTAGTATGAATACGTTATGAATAGTTTTATATTTAAGTATTGCCTTTCTTATATTTAATCTTTTCTTGTTTTTCTTGACCCCATGCTGTAGGTACTCTAGGGTCCATAACAGACAGTACATGCCACAGCCGGAACGTTGGCGGAAGGAAACCTTAAATCGCGCTGTGCAAAACATGTTTGCATCTAATAGATATGAATTTCCCCTCGTACAATTTTTCTTAACCGAATACCAAAACATATAAGCTGCTAACACTGCCCAAGAGTACCTTCTGACAGGATTACCTTAAGCGGGACTTCTCTTAAGGTTCTTAAATTACTCTTTCTTGGTAGATTAGGATCCGAATGCATACCACTGGCCAGCGTACAGTCGAATAGAGTGAAGTCGCAATGCTTAATGCATTTACCAACCGTTCGATCGTTAAGCGGACACAATCCGACCATTAAGATTAGTGGAGCTTATACGGGATTTTATGGCCTTCTCTCATTGTTGATTGGTCACTGATTGAAGTGTTTATGCTGTGTGGCTTATATATTGGCTCAG
Organism: Drepana arcuata; assembly: GCA_016069955.1. Classification (NCBI taxonomy): domain Eukaryota; kingdom Metazoa; phylum Arthropoda; class Insecta; order Lepidoptera; family Drepanidae; genus Drepana; species Drepana arcuata. Next base: position 103,684 of record JACCPG010010613.1, on the reverse strand, counting down.
CGGCTGTTAGTAACTTTTAAGTATAAGTAAGCATGTTTCCAAACTTGGTATTTAGCTAGGTTAGTCGCTGCAGAGGATTAATAACATCAAGAATTATAATGACATTATGTATTGGGATGTAAGAGTAGGTATGTACAATGCACGTATCTACTTACTCATAATTTTTTATGAAATCATAAAATTTTGACTGTAATTTTTTTACATAAATACATACATACATATCATCACGCCAAGTCCCTAACGGGGTAGGCAGAGAGTATAGAGCGCCAGTTCTCTCTAGACTTACATACTTCTTTCGCTTCGTCCACATTCATCAGTCTCTTCATACATGCTCGTCGGTTTCGAGTACTCTTAACGTTCCCGTCCTTGAGAGTCCGATCAAATATGAGATGAAAAAAGATTAAGAGTGATAAATAGAGAGTGTTTACACATCTGCCTATCTTTTCGGGTACCATTGAACGCGTGTAAATGTGCGAATTTGAGAACTAATTTATTTGTGGTTATTAACTAGCATAATCTTAAATAAGTACAATCATGAATCAGAAATCAGACGTCGATTGATTTTGGTCACGGGTTCAATTCTTCCTGGGAGCGGATATTGGTTTGTCTAGTTTTTATTACTCTAACTAGACAGGACATAACATGCTTTCTATCAATTACATACATACATACATACATAATATCACGCCAAGTCCCTAGCGGGGTAGGCAGAGAGTATAGAGCGCCAGTTCTCTCTAGACTTACATACCACTTTCGCTTCGTCCACATTCATCAGTCTCTTCATACATGCTCGTCGGTTTCGAGTACTCTTAACTTATTCTATCAATTATTATTATTATATACCTACCTATATATAAATAAATGATAAATAAGTACAATATTGGGTTTCATGTTCAAATTACCTGTTAATAATGCTATTGAATTACCCACTCTGTATTATAATTATATAACATTCCGAGGTGCTCTTTAATCTCTTTGATGGCCCCGACTAGATCTAAATGTATCATCAAAATAATAAATAAACGCTTAAACACATTATATTATCTTTATTTACTTTTATGGTTAAAATTAGTCGCTCTCCGATGCCAGTTTCTTGAATATTGATACTAATTTTTTATCGTTTATAGCATATATATGTTATGTATTCTGGCACCCGAGAGTAACAAGATTGGTGCAGACAAGTTTTTTTTTAATTAGGTATAATGGTGTCGTAGTTTACATAAATTATAAACTATACCTATATACGTTGTAGGGCGCAGCAATAGAATAGTGATGGTGGGACTGTTAAATAATTTCATCCTTTGTAAGTTTGTTTGTTACGCTTTCACGTAAAAACTACTAACAGATCACTATAAAACGTTGTACACATATTCTTATTAGAAGTAACATAGGATACTTTTTTATTGAAAAAAAAATTTTTTACGAAAGATAAAAAAGCCGTCCAAGCCGACGAAATCGCGGGCACAGCTAGTAATATTATAAATGTGAATGTAAGTTTGTTTGTTACGCTTTCACTTAAAAACTACTTAACCGATTATCATAAAACTTTGTACACATATTCTTAGAGATATAAGAAGTAACATAGGATACTTTTTATTGAAAAAAAAAAATTTACGAAAGATAAAAAGCCGTCCACGCCGACGAAATCGCGGGCACAGCTAGTAATATTATAAATGTGAATGTAAGTTTGTTTGTTATGCTTTCACGTAAAAACTACTTAACCGATTATCATAAAACTTTGTACACATATTCTTAGAGATATAAGAAGTAACATAGGATACTTTTTATTGAAAAAAAAAAAATGTACGAAAGATAAAAAGCCGTCCACGCCGACGAAATCGCGGGCACAGCTAGTAATATTATAAATGTGAATGTAAGTTTGTTTGTTACGCTTTCACGTAAAAACTACTTAGCCGAGCATCATAAAACTTTGTACACATATTCTTGGAGGTATTAGAAGTAACATAGGATACTTTTTATTGAAAAAAAAATATTTTTTTTATGAAAGATAAAAAAGCCGTCCACGCCGACGAACTCGCGGGCACAGCTAGTATACATACTTACTTAACATACATATTTTATATGATATAAATATGCCTTACAACTAGGATCCCTAATAGGTCAGAGGTGTGTTATACCCACACCGGCACTTTTTGCTGGATATATATTTTAAGTTCCAACAGTTAAATCCAGATTGCGTATTCATCACCATTTCTCAAGCACGACTAAGTAGATATACGTACTTACCGTACTTACCTGAGTTCAGATAACGCAGTGGCTTTCTCGAGATTCGAACTTGGTACCTATTGATTATGAACCAAAGTTTAGTGGCATTGCAGCACATTCGTAGCTTCCAAATCCATATAATTTTATGATAACCCTCCCAAAATAAATATCACCAACATATGAAAACATTACACGTGCAATGATAAAATGTCTATTAGAAGCGAACTAGCAATACTATGGGTCGGCCCCCCGTAACGAATAGGAATGACCCCATTAAGGGCACCTTTTAACGTATTAAATCGGGACTTATCGCCGACCTGTCCGCAGGCTAACCCGGGGCTAGCCTTATCGGGGATAGCACTCACTTGGAACTTGGCGAAGGGATGGTATCATTCGCGGTTCGTTACCCGGCTTAGTTGCAAAGCTAGAGGTGTATTTTATAAGATTTAAACGAATGAATGAACGATGAAATATACACAAAACTTATACATATCTTTAAACATTAGCAGGGTGTCGCAGGTCGTCTCAGATAATAGAACCTTGCTCTTTTAGAAGCCGTCAGGTATTGTGAATATATTTTCAAGACAAAGAAATTAAGAATACAGTATTGTTAAAGCGGTGTTAAATTCACTCGGAAACACGGTTCTGTGGGTGTTTTCAGCGGCTAAGTCATACCTAGTGACACAAAAAAATATATATTTATTTATTTAATATTATTGCAACAGTTTATAGTTATTATAGACTAGCTGTCCCGCCCAGCTTCGCCCGGGTGAAAAAGTTAAATTCCTGAAACTCGATCGCAGCGCCACCTATCGGGTCCAATTTAATATAGCCTATGTTCACCGGAGATAGTGTAGCTTCCCAACAGTGAAAGAATTTTTCAAATCGGTCCAGTAGTTTTTGAGCCTATTCATTACAACCAAACAAACAAACAAAGTTTTCCTCTTTATAATATTAGTGTAGATTAATAAGATTCTAAGTAGGTACATGTAAAGTACAGGTAAAGAGGTATGTAAGTCTAGAGAGAACTGGGGCTCTATAATTTCTGCCTATCCCTCTTTACTGGCTCTATAATGATATGTATGTAACAGCAGATCTTTATACGAAAATAAGGTTTTTCTTTTGTAAAATATTTTTTTTATTAGCGTCCTTACATTATGCATTTTTAAGCAACTGATCTGTTCTCTGGAACATCTTCTATAAATGTATAAATATACATACATATAGAGAGGAAGAGTGTAAAGCGCCAGGTCTTTAACTCATCTCAACTTGTATAAGTACTCCCGCTGTAGGTACATGTATAGAACATGTATTTTTACATCGGTGTTTATAATTCGAATTTGGAAGACGACTTTTCAAGTGTCATATGTATGAATATAATCAATCACGCCAGAACGCCTGAACGTAACTGGCTGAAACTTGGCATAGAGAAACATATATAATTACTAGCTGTCCCGCCCAGCTTCGCCCGGGTGAAAAAGTAAAATTTCCTGAAACACGAACGCAGCGCCACCTATCGGGTCCATTTGTGATGTAAGCTATCCTATCTTTCAAGTTGGATCAGATTGCATACGGTGTGCAAATTTGATTGAAATCGGTTCGGTAGTTTAGGAGCCCATAGCGGACAAACAACGTGACACGTAATTTATATATATTAAGAAAGCTGATGCGCGCAACTCTGTCTGCGTACCTAAGAGAGAGAGATAGTTGTTTCAGTAATGAAGTGAGTGAGAGTAATTTAAAAAGTATTATTTTTCGATGAGTTATCGCAAAAACAAATAAAAAATCTGTTCGCTGAGTACAACTAATTATGAGGTAAATCAAATATGACACGGGTGAAAACGCGGTGCATAGCGTATCATCTAATTCACCTATTGACTGTCCGGTGTAGTGGTTAGAACTCTCGGCGATAACAATATACCACACTGAGAATAAGCTATTTATTATTATCTTCATCATTCAAATTATTTGTATGAGCTACACTAGATATAATGTTATACCAAATTTAACCTTATCTCTTTACTCTAAAGGCAAAAATTGCATAACGCAAATAAAAGTCAACCTTTGCGGTTGAATTGTGGCGCCGCGAAGGTTCGTGTTCAAAATCAAATTGATAGCGCAGAAGCCTCTTTCCTTACTTAGTTCCCATATCTGTTCGTAGATGGAAGCACCTAGTCTAAAATTTCAATACATGAAAAATTTTAGATTTTTAAAAGGGTTAAGATAATCAAATGTATAAATAGACCGATAACTTTCGACGCCTTCGCTAAAAGACACGATACAAATCTACGTAAGCAATAGAGTTTATAGACTGATACTTGTGAGTATTCGGAATGAAATATATATATATCCTCACGCCTTCCCACAAGGGTCCCCGAAGGGGTAGGCAGAGGTGTATAGATAATACCCACACACCCACTTTCCGCCAGAGGTATATAGGTGCCAACGTGACAGATGGCGAGTCCATCGCCGTTACTCAAGCACGACTATACATACGCCTTTGAATTTCTTCTCAGACGTATGCAGGTTTCCTCGATGTTTTCCTTCACCGTAAAGCTCGTGGTGTGACTAATCACCGTACTTAAGTTCAGAAAAACTCATTGGTACAGTCGGGATTCGAACTTGCGACCTTTGCGTCGCAGGCAACTGCTCGAACCACTCGGCCACCACGGCTCTGAAATAATAAAAACAAAAAATGCCCCTCAAATCACAATAAACACGACCATTAACGCATCCTCTGCATTACCACCCCTATACTCATTTCACATCATTGCTAAATTGGTCTTCACATAAATCGTACTGTTTAATTTAATCAACACTGTTGTACTTCATTTATGTATTGACCACTCAAACATGAGCCCTCTAAGATCTACTGAAAATCAGAAGTCATAACAGAAATTGTGGGTCATTTCGTACTGGTAGTAGGCTGTCCATAATTTTAAATTATGTGGGAGCAATCCCACGCGTTCGTTAGAGCCACGCTTTTATTGTTAAACAACAGCGAAAGTTTAATTTAATTAAAGGGCACAAGAGAATGCAAGACATCTAGGTACCTACCTTCAACTGAACGGTACAATTAAATACGTTATATAAGTGAATTTATAGATTACCAAACTAAATAATTTAATTGATGCCCAATTGTAACCATACTTAAGTGTAAATCAAGAATCATTTCCGCAATAATTTTTATTATATATAATAGACGTAGGTAAATGGATGACAAATCACCAGCTGATCGAAATTCAAAGATTACATTTTACCACTCAATTAAAAACCCATATAATAGAGTACTTTTAATACGAAAATAAATTTAAAAAGTAAGATATCCTACGTTATTGTTCATCATTACCATATTTATTCATTTATTTACAATAATGTTATTCCAGACTCAAAAAACGTAATTCAAAATGGCGTCTCGTGCGAGTAGGGCGACTCCCCTACCGGATACGCACGCATCGGAAACGAAAAGAATTTATGATGGACGTCATTTGTTATTTATTTTATTTCATATGATGACATGCTAATGTAACGTTTTATTATACAAAAATACGCGTGCCGCGACAAAATATTAATGCGTGTGAAAAATTGTTGTTATTAATTGAGTTTTGTGTGCAAAACATGATGGTGTATCAGATAAGTGTTCAGTCAGGGTAGTATTATTACCTACTAGCTTATGCCCGCGGCTTTGCCCGCGTGGAAAGAGCAACATACATATTTTTGCTTTGATCATATTAGAGCTTTGAATCTTTCGGGATTCAAATGAATTCTATGTCTTAATCCTGGATATAAGCCATCACAATTTTAGTAAAACGGCATTTTTTTGTCGTAAATATGATTTATTTTTTCAATAAAAAGTATCTTATGTTACTTCTAACACCTCCAACAATATGTGTACAAAGTTTTATGATTATCGGTTAAGTAGTTTTTACGTGAAAGCGTAACAAACAAACTTACATTCACATTTATAATATTTTATAATAAAACATTCCATTTTTAAATTTTCAGTATTTTTTCAATGTCGATCAATTGATATAAATCAAACTCGATTAGTTTCCTATCGATGCGAATAATGTTATTTATAGGTAGGTACAAAAAAAGCAAATGTCAAAGTAATGTTTGTTGCCGTCGGGGATTGAAATCACGATATTATGGCAGACAGTCTGTAGTACACTTTAATTTACCAATTGTCTTGTTAAGTAAGGTCTAGGTTAGGGATACACTTGGTATAAATTCATAGGTATATAGATATACATATCAGAACGGAAAGGGTAGAGCATACGTTTTGTCTAGACTTACATGCCTATATCTGTCGCTTCAACCACATACATCAGGTATTAGGTATAATTATTTTTGGGATTCCAGCATCTTATAAAACTTGATTTCTGTTCTAGTATGCGGACATAAAATTACAATTTAATTAATTGTTTTGTCATTATTTACATCGATGAGCATTTTAGATGCATATTTTAAAAGTTTTAACGCTAATTATCATTTAAATTGTATGACTTTGCATTTTTATAAGTAGATATGCAAATATGAACAGTTGTGAGCATAAAATTAGCCAATAAATAATCATTATAGTAACATCGATGCGATTGCATTACGTTATTTAAATATAAAAATAATATACAGAGACAAAGCCCGATCAATAAATTACCTATTTGTAGATATGTATGTCCCTAAGACAGGGCGCTATGGCGCTCATTAGGGGAGGCCTATGTCCAGCAGTGGACTAGAGTGGGCTGATGATGATGATGATGATGATGTCCCTACTATCTATAAAGTAAGAATTATATTAGATACCTACCTAATACTATAGGTATTATATAACACTTTATATCCTGCATTTTTTCTATAAAAATATAATATTCATTTGCGTATTTTTTTTAAATTGGTATATTTTTGACGATAATTCCAAAGCTTACCCTCCTCGAAAAAGGACTAAAAATTAAACTTACATGATAGTAATTTTAAAACAAATATAAAAGACCCCTTGGGGTGGACGATGGTGTTTTCAATAAAAACAAAAGAAAGGCTAATTCTCCCTCTACGATAGTCAACGTTCGATTTTCAAACCCCACCCACTTCTAAATAAAGCAACTTATATCTACCGACAAAGAAACATACAGAACGTCAGATAATGAGCGCGTCCAACGAGAAGGAACGAAATGTCTGGCCGGGAGAGGTTGCGATATTTCCGCGCCATTTCACACTTTGTTGATACCCTACACTGTCACGGGCACGCGGCGAGGGAGCGAGATGAAAAACGCTTCGAAATTCGAAAAATCTTTTTGAAAATTACTAAGCGATTGTCATTTGTTTCGGCCGTGAAGAAACTCCTTGAAAGTTTATGAAAAACAGTACGTTAAACTCATAATTGGGCTAATTAAATGGCTTCTTATCATTTGAAACATAGATATGTATAAAACATTTAATGTTTAAAGCGTAACTTATTCTAAAACATAGACAAAGCTCAGGGAATACCTACTGTTATTTATCGGATACGATATCTCGCGCAGTAAAAATGTCATCGGCCTATCTCCTTTACATCGTTGCCGTCGGTCGGTAGGTCCCAACAAGCGTCTATCGTCTCTGAATTATGAGGTTTAGCTATAAAAACTAACTTCATGTTATTGATATATGTACATCTTACTTTGATACAACTTCACGCCTTGCCAAACGTTTCTCCAAAGGGCAGAGGTGTATAAGAGCCCACGTAGGAGGATTCTTAGACCGTATTTGAAAGTATACCTAATATCAGTTAAATACTGATGACATTTCCTTCTCAGTAAAGTATGTATCTACCGCTGAGATTTGAACCCGCAATATTTTTAGATGCATTTTACTTTCAGATTAACACCGTAAGTGTATGCAACACTTTGGTTTATAATGCGGCATGGTTTGTATGTTTGAACGCGCTTATCTCAGGAACTACTAAACGACGGATTCTTCATTTAAATATCCCGTTTATTGAAGAAGTTTATGGAATATTCCTCGTCATGTGGTATTATATAGGGAACCGGATTTATCATATATGTCAATGTCAACAATCGAATTATTATAATCTTTTTCGTGCAAAAACAATTGGAATTGGCTGAATTTCAGCCAATCAGGTTTTATTCCAGAAAAAAAACAATCAGTAAGTAAAGAGACCAATACCGAATACCTACGTGAACAATCCAGTCAAGTCTCGTCGCCAAGACTCATTAATCTGCTTCAGGGTCTGCAATATGGTATAAAATACAGGCTGACCAATTGCCTCTGCTGATTTATCAATGTTCCTGATCAAACAATTAAAAATATGCCAACCGGTAGATGGCGCAGCGATCGTAAATTGAAGCCGTCCACGCATTCAATTTGCGAAACGATACTCGCCCGTGCATATTCTGTACTAGCTTTGGTTCGCGGTTTGTCCCGCGGGGCATTTTATTAAATATTTTATTTTCTAACAGTCTACTACTATCTCTGTGCCAGATTTAATTAAAATCGGTTCAGTAGTTTTTAGGCTGAGAGGAACAAAGATCGTCAGAAACTTTCGCATTAATAATATTAGGACTATTGAGATGAGAATTGTTAATTAACGTTTCTCGATTTAAATTTAAATATTAATAAGTAATTAATTTAAATAAGTTTACGCCTTCCCAAAATGTTTCCAAAATGACAGGTGAAGCACGACTATACATACGAGTTTGCATTTCTTCCCTCATCGTAAAGGTGGAGTGATTATATTATATTCAATAATTTTATCTTTGTTTGTGTTCTCTTAAACAATGTAATTAATTGCTTTCTGTTATCACTGCGTTATTTATTGTAATGCCTTGTTCATAAGTCACTGCATGTATTTTTGATAATATGACGATAAATCTTATTAATTAGTTATCGATATGCACACAATTAAACAAAGAACATTGACTCATACAAGCTATTGTACTGTTCCAATACAATTTATTGCTCTTTTTATTGCAATTTGCAACGTTATAATGTAACACTGTTTATTTTACTATATTATAGTTTGCTCAACGACTATTGGTCGTTGCAAACTGAAGTGAAAACAAGCAATTAATCATAAAACATAAATAGTGACCCCACCTACAACGTACTATTAACATACGCTTAAATACTCTAATTGACGTCACAGCGTGCAACGCATGATGTGTTCCACAGACATCGTATTTATCGAAACTGCATTCTATATTTTTCGTACAGACATTAATGTGTGATGCGAGAAGTGAAATATTGCAAGAGAATTGATACTGCACTCTTTTGTGCTGCCTTCGAACGCTACAACTCGCTCGATATGAATAAAAGATGTCACTTAGCCGGCGACAAAAGTGGCCAGTGGTGCGTTCCATTTTCGAATAATTATCGCATATATTTGGGTGAATTGTTGCGGGTCGTGACAAAGTTCAAATAAATAAAATAGAATAATTATATACATAGCTGAGCTCAAGTGGGAATACCAACTCAATAAATATCCAATTTAATTGCAGTAAATGGAAATCTAATACCCTATAATTGATTGGATTTTCTAATGGAAGGTGTAGCTCAGAATTGTTTTAAAAGAACAGATATAAGGTAAGGTAACCTATTAGGTAGTTATAGTTATTTTTTGTATATAGATATGCAATTCTTGTCTTATACTGACGTGTGAAAAAGCTTTACCTATTAAATAATGAATGTAGAGAGGGTAGAGATCATTTAAAATGTAATTTACTGTACGTCAGTAGTCAATCAAATGTACAATACCTATCTGATATTTGTAATTTTCATATATGTACAAACATACCATGACACCAAGTCCCTCACAGGATGGGCATAGATAATAGATTGCCAGTCGACTTAAGTATTTAAAGAATGAAGTAAATAGTTCTTAGGTAAACAAAATTGTATAATATGTGAAAAACGCATATAATTATAACACACTCGCCATCTGTCACGTTGGCACCTAATATACCTCTGGCGGAAAGTGGGTGTGTGGGTATTATCTATACATCTCTGCCTACCCCTTCGGGGACCCTTGTGGGAAGGCGTGAAGATATATATATATACACTACCGGGCAAGTAGTGTAAAGGAAGCTCCAATATATCTCAAGTGTTACAGACGGCCCAGTCGTGTGGCTAAACTAAGGCTTTTTAATCAGTCTTCAAGCATCCACAAGGGCTTTGAACTTGCCCGATTAATCACCCACTGCTTGCCTTATTTATATATACACACAAGACAATGTTTATTTATAAACAAATTCTTTGTTTTTTCATTTTAAGTACATTGAACGCAATCTGTTTGAATTATTGTTAAGAATATACAGCGTCCCGTCTCTGATCCAGTAAAAGGAAAAGATCATTCAAAATAGCAGTAGTATAGATAGTGCTATCCACGAAGACGCACCCCACAAATTTCTAGTCGAGAGGGTCGCGGGATGCGGGGAGTTCGACCCGACTCTATTAATTGTAGTCTGTGTGTGCACTCATAGGTTATCAGTGTGTACCGATACTCATACATTAGTGGAAGGTTGCACACTTACACTATACACTATAGGGAAGAATAGTGTGGCGCGTCTTCGTGGTTCTATATATACGAAAGTTATTTTTAGGCTTACAGACCCTGTACGCGTCATCTGCTTTCATCAGTATCTTCAAACATCCTCCCAGGTTTGAGTACCCTTGGCGTTCCCGTCTAACGTATGCGATCGATTAAATCTCTATCTACATATGTTTATCTATATGTATACTAATATTATAAAGAGGAAGGATTTGTATGGAAGTATGTTTGTAACGAATTGGCTTAAAAAGTACTGGACAGATTAGAACCGAAATTATTTCACCATTGGAAAGCTACATTCACCTTGAGTGATATAGGCTATATTTTCTTTTGTTAAAATAAAATATGGCCACCGAAGCCGGGACGGGCCGCTAGTTATATCATATAATATGAAAACGCTGAAATTAGAAAAGCTTATTAATACACTCGGAATTCGAACTTGAATTTTTTGCGTTGTAGGCGACTATACCAACCATTCGTCCCCCAAGGCTCTGACTGACAACTCATATTGGTTTCCTTTGATTTAATATACCTATTGTTCGTAAATTACAATAAACTGAGTGGCCACACACTGTCGCCGCAGGCTCGAGGTGACCTGCCAGTGTCCACCTTGAGAGTTTTTGTAATCACTACATCTTTACATACTCGTATAATAAAACAAAGTCCCCGCCGCGCTTGTCTGTCTGTTTTCCAGAAACTCTAAAAGTACTAAACGTATTTTCATGCCGCATTCACTCATAGTCTTGAAAAAGGGTCAGGTCAAGGGTACCCTAAGCCGAAGAGCATGTATGAAGAGAATAATAAAAGTGGACGAAGCGAAAGAAGTATGTAAGGATCGTAGCAAGTGGAAAGAAGTGGTCTCTGCCTACCCCTACGGGAAAGAGGCGTGATTATATGTATGTATTCACTCATAGACAGAATTATTCATGTTCAAAGTTTACGCGTAAATTGATTAAAACATGACTTTAATGGTTGTTAATATTGGAAAAGGCCAGCTGTCATTGTAATCGCTGCCGAAACCGTTTTATATACATAATAAAATGCATGCCAGGTTACTAAAGTATATAGGTATAATAAAGTCAGACAAAAATTGGCATAATATGGTCTGCTACCCATGGAAAGCCGGGACGGGTCGCTAGTAAAAATATATTACCATTGGCACCTGCAAACAGTTTCTTTCTTCTATCCATCTTTTGATCAACTATTATTATTTTTTAGTAATATTCAACTTGATAAGTCTAAATCTTTATATTCCTACGTCTGGAACGGAAATTCATTCCAATGAACCTAAGAGGACCACTTTTTAACAGGTTCTATGAAATATTGTCTAGTGTAGTGTAGTAGTGTAGCATGGTGTTCTTTAAGAGTGTTTTGAAAAGATGACCCCAGATCTTTGAGTGAGCGCCCGTTCTTAAATCTCTGTTGCCCGTAAAACGCTTCTTCTAAAGCGTAGGAGATGGTCGCTTCGTTAGAATATTTTAATTATTTGAATCTAATCAAATAATTAAAATATTCCAGTACAGAGCTTAATAAAAACTTGGGTTAGAAAGGCACAGATCGATCGTCTCTTGATTTCTATCAATAATATTTATTATTTTCCAAGAGTAAGTACCTACTCGAAACGGACGACTCTGAATGTAGTGTCTAATGAAGTTGGATGAAGCGAAATAAATCTGTAAGAGGAATAAGAAACTCGGCGTAATTTCAAATAGATATATTTTCCTATAAAAGTATTGTTAGATATTTATAGTTAGATCATCATTACAAATTTAAGAGCTGGGCTCTTGACGGCATCTCTGATACAGTCCCCTCCATTCTCATATAGTTAGATAAAATTGATATTTATCTATCTCATTGATACAATGTACAAATAATTTAAAGCAATTTATAACACAGTAAAGTAATAACAGGTGCTATTTTCACGCATAGGCACGTATCAGCAACGATCAATAAATAGCAGTACCCACCTTTTGTAAATGCCAATTTATTTTTAGTGTTCCGTAACAAAATTGGAAAACAGAACACTTATTTAAATCGGCGACAAGAATAGTAATTCGGTTCAGTATTCAGCTGTCTCCGTGTGCGCTGTAGAGGGCAACCTACTCGGGTCGTTCTTGGGTCGGTCTCTTTTGTAAGATGTAGGTTGTCAGTTTTTATTTTAAAAAAATCAATGGCTTGTATTTTCGGCCAGATTCGTAACTCGGTTCTAAGTACAAGTTTCGGTTAGATTAGGAACTCAACTTGTGTTAAGAAATTTTTCAATGTGTATTTCTCATATACCTATGTTGACGTACATTAAAGGTAATTTATTTATTTCAGTATTCCAAGTTTAAAAGTTTGAAAACTATTCTTCGAAAGGCGAGGAGGTCCAAGAGTAACGTGTACTTATTGCAGACCAGTTTTGAAAATGTTCATTAAAGTAATATTAAATCAAAAGTTAGGAATATAGCTTATCGATATTTATTGAAATTAAAACAAATAGCCCTTTAAGTATTTAATTCAAATAAATTAAGTTTAATATAGATCAATAATATGAGATTAAATATTAAATACTTATTAGTAACCCTTAATCCTCGTCCAAGTTATATCATTTGGTAATCGCTTACCGTCAGGCATACCTAATAAATACTGACTACCTTATATAAAAAAAATACAAATATTGTACGGAATAATAATTGCGCAGGAGTGACTGCACTTAGCCGTATTTTTTTCGTTCGATTGCGAACACGTCGCCAGTGAGTAATTAAATGCTATGAATGAGGAGCTCAAATGCCGATAATTGAACGTTTTATGAACTAGGTGTTTTTGTCGCATTTTCAAGTGTATTAATTTTCACTTCCATTTAATTGCGCGATGAATGAAATGAACCACTTTTTGCGATCATTCTTTGACAAACGCTTTTAATTGCTTATAGATAATAAACCAATGAAACGCTTTTCATTTTATATGGCATTACATTTTGTAAATAAAAATGTATTAAAATAAGAAGAAAGGCATTTTACGCTCGTTTGAAATCAAAATATTTTATCCAACGTAAGGGACACGGAACACTTAATGAACGTCACTTAATATAAACTAAAGTTAGGTACCACCGTTTCCAAGAAAAAATAAAACCCGCCAGGAGAAGAAACGGCGAAACAAACTCCCTTTAGAAGGAACAGATATAGTATGTAGTGTAGAGATCATAATATGTACGCATGTACGCTAAATTCAGTGTATGTACATAACTTCTGTATATATCTCCCTATTGGAATATCTATATCAGTGTGAGGAACCAACTTAAAATCTTAAATCTCCCAAACTACACCCGACAAAACTTCCAAGACTTGCGTTGCGGTAAAACTTACGGGACATCCGCTATAAGTTACTTGGTAACTTTACAGAGTGCCCAAATTCAACCACCGTACACGATACACGATAAGACACGGTATCTTTTTCGAGCCTTTCACAGTACAATTTCGGACACAGTGTTAGTAGTTGGAATACTAGCGTGGTCGCGGTGGTCGGCACAAACAACAGGGTGCTCTCAACTTATTTGCATTTACACGGGCCGAGTAATTGCACCGTACTTCAGGGGGAACTTTAATTAAACTTACTGACTTAAGCTTAGGTATAGACACAGAAGCTAATTAGAAAAGTTTCGTGAATTACCTAGGATGATAGCGCAAGTACTTAGCGTAGACAAACAATTTGGACTCTGTATATAGTCTGCTTATGGCAGTTTTCAAAAAGTTATAAAAGAGGGATAAATAATAAAAACAGTAGCTTGGTGTAAGTGGTCACAAGCTAAGTAAGACTACAGGTTCAACACTAGCATTCATACGAAGCACCTTACGGTGAAGGACAAATATTGTAAGAAAATTAAACGCCTGAGAATAATTTCAATAGCCTGAGGGAGGGCGACAGGTGGCGACAACGTGCCAATGACAAGTCGCCATGTCCTAGAAGTTGTAAGAAGATTCTTAGCAAATTGTTATTCGATACCCCTAGTGACGCGACGATAGGCGTTGGTAGGCGGCGGTAGGTAAAGGTAGAAAAAATCACATACATACCTATATAGTTAAAAGTCTGTCGAAAAACCAACTTGGGTCGTCGATCGTCGAGGAAGGGATCGTCAAGAATACTCGAAAATAATGAGCGTATGTGAAGTTTCTGGTGAATGTGGATGAAGCGAAAGAGGTTATTAAGTCCTTACAAACTTTTTAGAACTGGCGCTCTCGTCTCTCGACCTACGTGAGGGTTTGTGTGTCTTTTATTTTAAAACTAGCGACCCACCCCGGCTTCGCACGGGTGCAATGCTGATACTAAATATACCTACTACAGAATGTCCTTATAAACAACGTTTACAGCTTTTTGTGTGAAAATATGTTTATTTACGACGTTCCTTTAGAAACCTCAAAATTTATCAGTGTTTCTATACAATATTATGCATCTATTATACATATGACTCTTCCTCTTGAATCTCTCTATCTATTAATAAAAACCGCTTCAATATCCGTTGCGTTGTTTTAAAGACTTAAGCATACATAGGGACGGACAGGCAGCGACAGCGACTTTGTTTTATATCTTTGTAGTGATGTGTGATTTTTTGTTTAAAATCATCTTGTTATTTAATTGTAACTGGCGCTCTATACTCTCTGCCTACCCGTCCCGTTAGGGACATGGCGTGATGATATGTACCTATGTATGTATGTTATTTAATTGTATTCGGATTGCAACCGCTTGAGCTGTACAATATCTTAAATACTGTGACTAATACTTTCGAATCGAGTGTGAAAGCAATCAATTGCTGGTTGGTGGTTGCAGATTAATAAACAATGGTTGCTGGTATTGTATATAAATTGATGTTGATTGCACACATAGTTAGAACTGATTCGACACGATACCTTCACCTTCGTCCACTTTCATTATTCTCTTCATACATGCTCTTCTTCTTAAATTTTGCATAAGTATTTATGTTTAATATTGTTTTATATCTTATGTGTTTAAGTATTTTTTTTTTATATTAAACATTTATTATAATTATTTCTGGCAAGCCTAATAACTATGATATTCTAATAACTATGACGACCGTCTGGTCTAGTGTTTAGAGCTTCTGACTGCGAAACTTGAGGTCGCGGGTTCGAATCCCGCTGAGGGCAGATATTTGGGTGATGAACAGGAATATTTGTACCTTAGTCTTGGATGTCCCTATGTATTTAAGTATATATCTATCTATGTAAGTAAATATATCGTTGTCTTGTTACCATAACACAAGCTTTGCTTAATTTGGGACTAGGTCAATTTGTGTGGAATTGTCCTAAGTTATTTATAAATTATTTTATTTATTTAACTATAATATTAATTTAGAAAAGTTTTTTCATACTCTGGTTTCTCTATTAACACCTATAAATTAACCATTAATATTTTAACATATTGTACTTTTATGCAAATCAAATATTGAAGATTAAGATTAAAATTATAAAAGGGGTATATATTTAAAGATATGCGCACACGCATTGTAAATATTCTAATTATGAATTTGATATACATTCATTGCTTATTTATTTAAATGGTGTCGTTCCTACTTAGTTTACAAGCCTTAGCTTAACTTTGATATGTGGCTGTGTGTTTTTTCCACAAGTTTCGAGTTCAAGTTACACATAAAATCAAAGGTTTTATTAACCTTTACAGTTGCATAGATAAGGAATAACTTTACTGTCTATACGTACCTATGCGTGCGTGTGACTTAATACTTTAAACGTTAAAACTAAAATTAACGGAAATATTCCATCATTAATTTTACCTAATGTCTATATTTGTTAAGGGCCAAGAGGACGGCGGGATGAACTAGACAGACCAACAAAAGGGTTGGAAGTAGCAATCGATCTTTTCCCAGCAGTGGGACATGCCCAAGACAGCATATATGAAGAGACTGATGAATGTAGAAGAAGAGAAAGAGATTATATAAAGGACTCGTGCTCTACTCGCTCTGTCTGCTTCGTTAGGAGACTAGGCACGATGATATATATAGTAATATTAACAGTTTGCGGTAACCAAGTTCCTAGGTTAGCTATTTACTTTGCATTCATCAAGTAACCGTATAAGTATTCCTGTGTTCCATTATATATAGCCTGTAAATGATTAATAGATGTTCAATTAAAAAACACAGCTGTAATGTAAGAATAGAGTGCAATTTCCAATGCAGTGTCCTCTTGGTGTTAGTAAACACAACATTCATTAGGGGCTCAACACATTCAGCGTTGAAGCGCGGCGTATTTACGAGGACTCCGGCGCAAATTGAAAGTTACGAGGTGACGTTTCGCCGTGTAACGAGGGTCCTAAATTATATTACATTACACTTATATCTATTACAGTGAAATAAATCTGCTGACCGGAGTTATTCTGCGTGGCTAAAAGCTACCCACCATCACGCCAAGTCCTCCGGTTAGGCAGAAAGGTTAGAGCGACAGTTCTCTCTAGACTTATAGCCTTTTTCGCTTTATCTACACCTGTTTCTCCGGCCATGCCTCGGTTACTCTTGATGTTCCAAATCTCCGTCTATATCATTTCTATAGATAAATAATAATAAATACCTTGGGACAATTCCACACAAATTGACATAGACCCATATTAAGCACATCTTGTGTAATAACTAGACAACGATATAATACTTACTATTAGCTTATGTATTTTCCTGCTAGAATCAGTTCAACCGCTATGCATTGAAAGAGCTACATACTTTATAATATTAGAGGTTTGAATTTCTCGGGTTTCAAATGTATCATATGTCGTAATCCTAGCCATTTGATTACCATTTAAATTTTGCAGCAAAACTGCTATTTAATTAATTTATTATCCTATGTTACTTCTAATACCTTCAAAGTATGTGTATAAAGTTTCATGATGATCGGTTAAGTAGTTTTTACGTGAAAGCGAAACAAACAAACTTACATAATAATAATAATATAATATATCCTCACGCCTTCCCACAAGGGTCCCCGAAGGGGTAGGCAGAGGTGTATAGGTAATACCCACACACCCACTTTCCGCCAGAGGTATATTAGGTGCCAACGTGACAGATGGCGAGTCCATTGCCGTTACTCAAGCACGACTATAAAACCGCCTTTTGAATTTCTTCTCAGACGTATGAAGGTTTCCTCTCGATGTTTTCCTTCACCGTAAAGCTCGTGGTGTGACTTATCACTGTACTTAAGTTTAGAAAAACTCATTAGTACATTCGGGATTCGAACTTGCGACCTTTGCGTCGCAAGCAACTGCTCGAACCACTCGGCCACCACGGCTCTTACAAACTTAACATTACATTTATAATATTAGTAAGGAAGTAAGGATATATATATCAATATACTTTGGTATTTAAGTTTTTAAAACTAACCACAGTTAAAAATTAAGATATATTAGTATGCAAGATACGCCCCTGTAAGCCCTCTAATGTACTACAGCACGTAAACCTTTCTTATTTACCAAATTTATCATTATTTATAACTCAACTTTGCAAGACAATACAAAGCCGAAACAACGTCAATACCACCTCTATCATGTTCGTCATACGGCTTAATTTAGATCAAAGAGGCGTTTTGAACAACAAGATAATACAGAAGTAAAGAATTTTCTCACGTTCCTTTCAGCTACCGCGTCATCAAGGCTAGATCTAAGATAAGGCAAGAACACATAGGCCGGAGCAGTTAAAATAGTCATTTCTTTACATCAGTTGACCAGAGCCATGACACATGTTCTCTACGTGATTCATATTTTAACTAGAACCGCTAACGTAAGCTGGTCACATTATCATTATACACCTACCTTTAGACAATTTATTTTATTTTTTTAAACTATCCAAGAAGCCCTTAACAACGTTATTTTTAACACAAACTTGAATTAACCTGAGAATTACTCACAACACGACATTTTCCTTCCTAGAAAAGCTCGTAATGTGAGAAACTACTGTGTTTAAAATTGAAAAACTCATTAGTCCAAACCGGATTTAAACTTTAGGTTTTTTGTTTACGTCACTACTAACTTTCGCATTTCATGAAAGATCTTCGCATCTAATAATAGGAATCGCTCACATGGCAACTCATTCGCCGTCTTGAGGCATGACGTTTTTTAATTCTTTTCCATCTGCAGATTTCCTCACACAATTTTCCATAACCTTGAAGCTCGTATTGTGATAAATCACTATACGTTCAAGAAAATGTAGTCATAGAAAAGTGACCGCTCGGATTCTTGATAGATCCCCAAGTGCCTCCAGTCACATGTGGATCTAAGAAGGCAGCTAGTGAATTTATTAGATTTCATCTCCTTTGCAATTGAAGATATGTAATTATATGAAGAGACTGATGAAAGTTGATGCAGTTAACGAAGTCTGTAAGTTTAGAAATAACGGACACTCTAAACTCCATTGAGAAACTGAGTGTGATGATATATATACCTACCCACTTACGTATATTCTTTGTATTCGATCAGAAATGTATCCACGATAAGACAAATCATATTTATATATTTCATAATCCCATAAATATGTATGTGATTATGATTCATATCAATATGTTAATATGATTTCTCAATATTTAATAAATAAAACGCTTCATATACTATTTGTATTAATTTCGATGTTAAAGTTGAGATAATCTCAGAAATTATGTGTTCATTGAATACATTACAAAACATATTAGGGTTCAATATTATGAGATAATTTTTACAATTAATTTTGACACTTCTATCACACCACTTCTACAGGAACTATCCTTAGTTGGATGTGGTTTAGGTATTATAAGCTCAACATTTATTCATTATTTATTGAAACCAGCGGAGTCTTCGGGTTACTACTTGGAGCCAAAAAGTCCAAAAAGTTTTTTTTATAATTCGTTACATTTCTTAGTAATGCCTAACTATCATGTGGTCCAAGCAATATTAGGTACGCGGGAACCGACGCTGATGGATGTTTGCAACATTAGGAGTACCTTTCGCCCTTTGCTGCCCTGCAAGAATATTTTCATCTCTTCTTGGAAAACTCTCAAGATACGGATATTCTTTATATAACACTCTGAGTACACATACATAATTCATACCTATATGTATGGTATGGTATAGGTAGGTTGCGCTTGTAATTTTTTCCACAGGCTTAATAGAGTAGTTACATAGATAATATTACTTCTATATAACCGTGGTGGCCGAGTGGTTCGAGCAGTTGCCTGCGACGCAAAGGTCGCAAGTTCGAATCCCGACTGTACCAATGAGTTTTTCTGAACTTAAGTACAGTGATTAGTCACACCACGAGCTTGACGGTGAAGGAAAACATCGAGAGGAAACCTGCATACGTCTGATAAGAAATTCAAAAGGCGTATGTAATAGTCGTGCTTGAGTAACGGCGATGGACTCGCCATCTGTCACGTTGGCACCTAATATACCTCTGCCTACCCCCTCGGGGACCCTTGTGAGAAGGCGTGAGGATATGAGTTCTTCATAGTTAATATTAAACGAGATATTATTATTAGATATACCTACTTGTAAGGTATCTTAGAAATTAGGTTAATGAGAAATCGCCGATGAATATTAAGGCTCCCTGAGCAACATTGTCCCCAAATCCAATTTACATACAAACAATGCGACGAGATTCCTCAGCAAAGTGTATGAAATTATAACGGGCACAAATGATATTCAGGACAGTTGGAAGGAAATGTCGAATAAGCGCAACACGTGCCGAGAGCTCGTATAAATTCCATCAGATTCATTTTGCACTGCATTATTTGTGGTCCAAACTATGGGTGATGACTTATGACTAAAGTTTGTGTTATTTGTTCCACATCCACACAAAAAAAGGTCAACCGAATTGGATGCAATTTCGCACAGAGATAGATCACTTACTAGTTGGATTATTACATAAGAAATGTATTTATTATTCGTGAGAAAAAGGTAAGAGAGGTTTTTTTTTATGCAGTCCGCCTGATCGTAAGCGGATACCGCCGCCTATGAACGCTTGCAACACCAGGGGTATCACTTGCGCGTTGCCGACCCTGCAGTAATCTTTTCACACCCTTCTTGAAGAACTCCATGCTGTACTCTCCAGGGAAAAACTCAACGTTAGGGCATAACTGCGGTAACCAAGTAGGTGCGCCATACATGTATATACATATATATATATACGTTCAATAAGTGTCCGCTGAGTCCCTTACGTTGAATAAAATATTTAGATTTAGATTTTGAAAAGAAATATGCTTGTTTGCCAATCTTGTTGAATAAAAAAAATTACCTACCAAATTTGCTCTTAACCATAGATCAAAGTTGCCGACTCCGTTCCCGCTCAGTCTCATCACTTGAATACACGACCATGCTGAACTCATGAATATCATACGTTCATGAACATGTAAGGTGACCAGATCAAACGGAACGTCTGACTTTAATTACCAAATATTCTCACCGAAGGCTCTTAAGTTAACAAGTGCTCGATTGAGACTTTTGTGAACTGTTGAAAATGCTGTATGAACTTGTTATTTGCCTCGTTAAATCCTCCTTGTGGATTATGTTTATTTATTCTGTTAGTCTTATAACATCCTGTATACAACTTAGGAACGAAACGACTACAAGACATTTAAGATTCGTTCTCGTCTGTTTTAATAATTCACTTCCAATTCACGATAGATACCTATTGCTAAGTGTCAAAACACGTATTCACAGACATTCATAAAGGATTTTATGTTTTCTATTTCTTTGTACATTGATTTTTTTACAATTTATTTGTATAGGTTAGTGACGACATCGCTCGATAAGAATTATATTGATATTATCCATTTTTAAATTGAATTTGCATTTGGATTTTAAACATTTAGCAATAAATTATTGCATGTTAAGATATTTCATGTAAACATCTACAAAGGTTATAAAACTGTGTAGCAATTGTTTACGCCCTTCATGATCAGCTTTTAAACGTATGTGAACTTATATAATAATAATAATTCAATATACGTCTAGTATAATAAATAGTATATGTATATCCGTGCCTATGTATATAGAGCCGTGGTGGCCGAGTGGTTCGGGCAGTTGCCTGCGACGCAAAGGTCGCAAGTTCGAATCCCGACTGTACCAATGAGTTTTTCTGAACTTAATTACAGTGATTAGTCACACCACGAGCTTTACGGTGAAGGAAAACATCGAGAGGAAACCTACATACGTCTGAGAAGAAAATTCAAAGGCGTATGTATAGTCGTGCCTGAGTAACGGCGATGGACTCGCCATCTGTCACGTTGGCACCTAATATACCTCTGGCGGAAAGTGGGTGTGTGGGTTTTACCTATACACCTCTGCCTACCCCTTCGGGGACCCTTATGGGAAGGCGTGAGGATATATATATATATATATATATATATATATCCGTATAGATGTCCCCGCAGAGTTAGGCAGGTAGGTAGTTGTGTGACTCCTCACGATGTGAGGCCACTTGGCCACCACGGCTCTTTGAATGTTTCTCACAGAAAAAGTTAAGAGGATCAAAGGATAGGACGACAGAAGAATGGTGAGCTTTAGATTTTCTCCCTTCTCTGAATTAGTTTCTGGAGATCACAGAGTCCTCTATAGGTACATCAACATTGTAAGAGAATATAAGACATACGTTTTATGTGAATCACTGAACTAATAGACACAGTACTAATGAGTTTCGGGTGCCAAAAGCAATGATTCATTTTCTTAATGCGATCAATGGGGACGTTGCCAAATGACGCCGAGCTACCAACATAATATACAATATTATATAGGCACATGAATATTGAACTGACTTGCGAATATGTTAGCGTGGGGCGTTGGGCCGATGTAGAAGTAGGCACCAGACGTGGTATGGATAAGAGATTGATACAGTAGAGAGATGGCCAATACCGGCTGTTTTTTTATTTTATATTTTTTAATTTACACGCAATCCTGGCTGGTGATAATGGAACAGCCAGAGTGACAGAGATTAAATATAAAACGAGCTAGAGAGCGAGAGACAAGACGAAGCCACTTTCATACAAGGTCGGAGTGGCAAACTTGAAGCTGTACCTAGAACTACTTTTTAGAAGACCGCAGACAAATGTCACTTATAAATATGAGAGGAAATAAGTGTAGAAAGGAGATATGTATGTATGTATATATCTTCACACCCTCCCACAAGGGTCCCCGAAGAGGTAGGCAGAGGTGTATAGGTAGCACCCACACATCAATATCCGCCAGAGATATATTTAAGGTGCCAACGTGACAGATGACGACCTAAAATATACATCGCCATTATTCAAGGGGACCCTCGATGTTTTCCTTCACCGTAAAGCTAGCGACGTGACTAATCACTGTACTTAAGTTCAGAAAAACTCATTGATACAGTCGGGATTCGAACTTGCGATCTTTGTGTTGCAAATCGAACCACTCGGCCAGATTTAACTATTGGTCATTCCACATTTCCAGATCTACTCCAGTCCGTCCGTAGTAACATTATTTGCGTCGCACAATAGCTTGCACCCGTGGCCCAAGCGTGGGCAATGGCAGTACCTCATAAGCTCAGCCATTCACTATGCCACGGCTCTACTAACAAACCCTTTTGTTGCCGCAGACTAATGGCACGGACTCTAAACCACTCAGGGCTATTTATAACAGAAAAGTTATAACGCAACAGATATATAACGTAACAGAACGAGTTATAACCATGAGTAATGCGCGTTATGTACCCGGGAATATTATACGGGGATAAATCCGGTGTAGTGTCGCGGTTTACTATTTAAATGTATTCATCCGGGCGTCATGCGGAGAGCTCTTGGGAATAATGCTCGTTTTAGTTATAGTGCCGTCCACAAAGAAGCGCCCCACCAATTTCTAGTCGAGGGGATCGCGGAGGCGGGGAGTATGACCCGACTCTATTAATTGTAGTGTGCGTGTGCACTCATAGGTAATCAGTTCGATTATTATTATTATTAATCCATTTATTTCAAGCAACAGAATAAAAGTACACGTACAAATATAGGGCCCATAAATATATACCTTAATAACATACATACAAACTTTATTACAATATATACCTTAAAGACTAACATACATAATTAATAAAATATATCCTTAGGGTTTTCCGCTCTTGCGCGCATCCCTATAACGCCGGTACACGATTCCTGCAGGCCAGAAATCGGATTGGAAGAACATGTCACGATGCTTTGCAGGCACCTTGAGGACGTACGATTTGAAATTCGTTTCTCTCGCTGACTCAAGACTGCAAGTGTAACTGCATAGGTGACGGGTCTTTGCACCAAAACTTGGTCCTCTCCTTCATTAATAATACCCAAACATTAATGGAAGGTTGCACACTTACACTATGAACTGTCAGGAAGTATAGTGTCTTCGTGGATGCCACTATCTATACCGCGTAGTAGTAGAGGTTTTTAATTCTAAGGCCTCTTAAAGTTCAAATACATACAACTTTAATAAGCTTAAATCTAACATTTTTAATACCACTAAGGTCAAAAACAAGCACGCAGCACGCGTGATGGTAAGCGGTTATTGCCACCTACAGGAATCTTTTCACACAATTCTTAAAGAACCCTATGTACTCTCTCGAAACTCCTTTGAGACCGCAAAGTACGTGACCTCAAACTATATAGTTCTCAACCGACTTCTATAAAACACTTCAATTCGTATCGCCTAATAATGCAATGAACTTCAGTAATACAGATTAGGGCGTGAACGTTGAACGACCCAATGTTGACTACTTACGTGTAATTCGACAGTCCGTTATAGATCGTAAAAGCTGTTAAGTAACCCGTTATATGCGTAAAAAGGTATTTATACTTTCTGTATCAGATGACTATACCCGTTAGAATCGAATTGAATAGGCGGTTAATCATTTAATAACAAATATAAGGTGGCAATAGTATCCTCGGCTATGGCAAGGCACACTAATCAAAATATTTACGTTCCGGGGTGCCTATAAAATCTATAATAATAATAATAATCCCACAAGGGTATCCGAAAGGGTAAGCAGATTTTTATAGGTAGTACCCACACAACCACTTTTCGCCAGAGATATACTTTAGGTACCAACCTGACAGACGGCGAATCCGTCTCCGTTACTCAAGCACGGCTACACATACGCCTTTGAATTTCTTCTCAGACGTAGGCAGGTTTCCTCTCAATGTTTTCCTTCACCGTGAAGCTCGTGGTGTGACTAATCACTGTACTTAAGTTCAGAAAAACTCATTGGTACAATCGGGATTCGAACTTGCGATCTTTGTGTCGGAGGGAACTACTCGAACCACTCGACCACGGCTTACAAACTGTAAGAACATATGTTTTAATCCGAAACCAAAGCGGCGAGAATGTATGAAGAGAGGTGAATGTGGAAGAAGCGAAAGAGGTATGTAGTCTAGAGAAAACTAGCGGTCTACTTTCTCCGCCTACATAGTGAGAGACTCGGCTAATCGCGGGATATGCTTGTACGAAACCACGGGGTAATGTTACTTCTCTTTAAATCCAATCCAAAGATCTGGACTACCCATATATCGTTAACCTTTGCCGGGCTGCTGGTCGTACGTTCGTCTCCTTAAAATTGTATATAATCAGTGATGACCCAAGTAAAAGGGTACATGCACTTGTCTGAATCTTTTTTCCTTTTCGGGCTTAAACTTCTCGTAGCTTTCAAAATGATAAATATTGCGATGGCCATGAAATGGGAGGATTCAATAAGCTTGTATTTTAATTTTTGTTACTTGATCTTTAAAACTATTTGGAAAAAAAATACATAGGTATAATATGTACAGATATCCCTCACAGAGGAGGCAGATGGTGTAAAGAGTCTACAGACCTGTTTCGCCTCATACACATGCATCAGTCTCTTCATACATCCTCACCAGTTTCGTGTACTCTTGTCATTCTCTTCCTTGGTAACTTAAACTTAGTTTGGTTATTTAATTCACTGATAGCAATTTCACGACCTACTTCTGTCGTAATATGAATTTAAATTAATGAAAAGCCCAAATTTATTGTGAGAAGTGATTCGTTTCATGATTCCCATTGCAAAAACTTTTATGAACCAAATAAAATCAGAATGCACGAAAATATAATCAACGAACCTGTCTTTAATTACACTTTAGATTTGTATCTTGCGTGTACATACTGTAGTAATGCGCTGTCCAATATAAAAGCTTTTCGATATAACCTAACTTTATACGATTCAAGCTTCACGGGGCAGGCGGAGGGAGTAGAGAGCCAATTCTCTAGAATTCTTCTTTTCTTTCTTTTCTTCTTTTTCTCTTTCTGCTTTCTTTAGCTTCCTTCACATTCTTTAGACAGAAGATTCGATAAATATAATGAGATGTACAATGTTCCTTTTAAGCTTTCATCATCATATCATAACGCCGAGTCCCTAACGGGGTAGAGAGTATAGAGCGCCAGTTCTCTCTAGACTTACATACCTCTTTCACTTCGTCAACATTTATCAGTCTTTTCATAATTGCTCGTCGGTTTTAAACTTTACTGTGTGATATTCACAATCGCTCATTTAATATATTGATTAACACATTAAACGCCGATTCAAATTTGGTCATATTCCGTTGGGGCCATGGGGCTCACCGGTGAGCGACAGCAATACTACCCGTTCAGGCCGTGGGGCTCACCGGTGGCCGCGCGACGGGCTCGTGTTTGAACTCATTTTTCTGGCTGGAGAACAAAGTGCCGGTACAAAACTATATTGAGCGTGCCCGGCGCGGCCCTGGAGAACAGTTTACGCATGCTAGCTCGTTTCGACACTAGGTATAAAAAAAGCCTTTGTTGATTTTTTGGCTAAGTACACAAGATGTGGTTTAAAAAAATATATGTTTTATTAGAAAATATTTAAAAACGTTTTATTATACGTTAGGCATTCAATTATAATTATAATTAAAAATATACTGTGGCCGGCGCCCTGACCCCGGCGGCCCCACGCGAACGAAATGCAGATTTTCTACGGCGTGCGCCGTGGTGGTCACCAGTGTACGGCAGCAATTATTTCGTTAATTCTTTGGATAGTAATAAGAAATAATTATTTAGAGTGGGGTTTTTGACTATTTTAAACCGTATGAAAAACCGCTGTTGAAAAACCTCAAGGCAAGAGTAGTAGTTGGTTGTAGGTCAAAGTATGAGTGATTATTAAGAGAAGAAGAGTTTTGGTCTAACCGCAAACCGCTTACGTTAAAGCCTCAAGTTCATAAGCAGGACAAGCTACCGTTAAGTAAGATAAGATTGGAACCAGAATCGGCCATTTCAAAAGAAGTAAAAGCATCCGAGACCTTACGATTGAGTTCATCCCTTTTCTCTTGATTCATTGCCTTACCTGCCAGCTGGTATAACGTATTAAGTGACATAATATTACACGCGTTCAATTTGATAATGATAATTATATATCCCCACACTATCCCACAAGGGTCGCCGAAGTTAGGCAGAGGTGTATAGGTAGTTCCCACACACCCACTTTCCTCCAGAGTTATATTCTAGATGCCAACATGACAGATGGCGAGTCTATCACCGTAACGCAAGCATGCTGTACACACGTTTTTAATTGCTTCTCAGACGTATGCAGGTTTTCTCTCGATGTTTGCCTTCACTGTAAAGCTCGTGGTGTGACTAATCACTGTACCTACTTAAGAAAAACTCATTGATCCAGTCGGTATTCGGACTTGTGTTGCAGTCGACTACTCGAACCATTCGGCCACAACGGCCTTTTAATTAATATTGTTTGTATACTGACAAAAATATACTTATAATATAATAATATATAATATATCCTCACGCCTTCCCACAAGGGTCCCCGAAGGGGTAGGCAGAGGTGTATAGGTAATACCCACACACCCACTTTCCGCCAGAGGTATATTAGGTGCAACGTGACAGATGGCGAGTCCATCGCCGTTACTCAAGCACGACTATACATACGCCTTTGAATTTCTTCTCAGACGTATGCAGGTTTCCTCTCGATGTTTTCCTTCACCGTAAAGCCCGTGGTGTGACTATATCACTGTACTTAAGTTCAGAAAAACTCATTGGTACAGTCGGGATTCGAACTTGCGACCTTTGCGTCGCAGGCAACTGCTCGAACCACTCGGCCACCACGGCTCAAAAAATATACTTTACTAAGAATAAACCTCTCGATCGGTAAGCCAGTCACTAAAAGCAAAAAGTCAATTGGTTATAATTACTTAAGCATGCCTCTGAAAGGAAGCAAGGGACAAGTTGGTATTGTACATAAATTCAAGTTTCATTGCAATATTTCGTTACAAGTTCCACAGTAATGATCGCCTGACTATTTATTGTACGTATGTACCTACCTACTTTGATATACGATCACAAAAAAACAAAAGAAACTCGAGTGCGAGTTGACTCTCAAAACTTGGGTTCCGTATGTAAGTGTGGACTTTTATAATCGTCAAATATGGTTAGGTTAGAGATTGAGATATTAATCAAATTGTGTTTTAAACACTTCGAAACTTCTAATGACGAAAGAAGACGTAGATAGAGCGAGTCTTAAATTACGGTATGGAACACTATATTCACTCGCAAACTAGAATTGTCTTTTGATTTGACTTTAATTCGGAATTCCTAAAGAAATTGCCTATTAGCGCTCTCTCAGTTACAAATGAAATTTATTACCAATAGCTTTAAGAAGTTAAGCAACTTCTCCGGCGCTTCGAATTCCACACATAATACATTGTAGTTAGGTACATATTAAAATCTATTACGATGAGCAAATGTAATAAAATCAGTCGAATTACAAACATATTGGTTCCGGTATCATATTCATTTTGGTTACCTTTTTTCGCCGTTCATGCAGGGTGCCAAGGTGGAAGCTCGACAGACGCCTCTCAATCCAGTCTTTTTTTTTTAATAGGTACATAGGCTGCTGTTTTTCTTCGCACTAAAGCTTATGGTATGATAAATCTCTGTATACAATTTTGTTTGTAGAAAGCATTGAAAAAAATGCCGTTGATAAATTTTCACCGCAATAATAATATAATAATATATCCTCACGCCTTCCCACAAGGGTCCCCGAAGGGGTAGGGGAAGGGGCAGAGGTGTATAGGTAATACCCACACACCCACTTTCCGCCAGAGGTATATTAGGTGCCAACGTGACAGATGGCGAGTCCATCGCCGTTACTCAAGCACGACTATACATACGCCTTTGAATTTCTTCTCAGACGTATGCAGGTAATACAAACTATAATATTCTCCATAAGGCCATTACCATAAACCGTAGAGTTAAGTAGTTCAATAAACACCTATTAAGGTACCAACCTACACAATCCCAAAGAATGCTAGACGGGTATAAATAATAATTTTTCATCGACAAACTAGGTAAGTATAAGTTTATAAAACGATAAAATTAATTCAGTTATACCGGCGTTGCTGAATAACACAAAGAAGGAGAATAATAAATCAACATTCCATGAGTATTCCACTTTGGGCGCTGTCCTAAAGGCGTCCATGAATTATTAATGTCGCACTTTCCGTTTCAGGACTGACACTATATAAGCACACTGTATATTAGATAGATTCATTTATATTAAACACCAAAGATGTATATCGGCTCTGTCGCCGTATTCCATGTCTTATGTACATGCGATTAGAGTAAAATTTTAAATGAATATTTATATTATATTAAAATAAAATAAGTAATAGCTAATATAGATAGTGCCGTCCACGAAGACGCACCCCACCATCATCTAGTCGAGAGGGTCGCGGGATGCGAGGAGTATGACCTGAGTCTATTAATTGTAGTGTGCGTGTGCACTCATAGGTAATCAGTGTGTACCGATAATACTCAAACATTAGTGGAAGGTCACACTTACACTATAAACTGTGAGGAAGAATAGTAGGGCGCGTCTTCGTGAATGGCACTATCTGTAGTCGGTACTGGTGTATTAATTACAACATCAATGAGCTTAAAGTAATTCGGCTAGTTCAAAGCGAATGCTATTAATAAATAACACTAACTAACAAAATAAAATGTAATTGTTCCGGCCTTTAACTCCCAACTTGTTGAGTTCGGCAATTTGACGTAAAAAGTTATTGTTTATATATGCAGGCATGCCGACAATGTACCGTGTTAAGGGCCTTTTTATTTTTAAGTTTGAAAAGTTTTTTAATAGATCTGCCCCGCGATTCAACCACGTTAAATTTTATTACATAGAAATGAATAAAGACTTCATTAAATCGTTATAATTTCTCCTATTCTGTAATATTTTCTGCTTGCCAGTGAAATTTCCATCAAAATGAGCTCAGCTGTTATGGAGAGAAGCCTTAACAGACATAAACAGGCAAATATTTTATAAATTGTGTTTTTGTTATGGTAGGTACGTCTTTCATATGCATTTAAATTTTGTTTAGGTACCGAAACCCGTGGCTGCACCCGTGTTTGCCTGCTCAGTTCACTTGGTAGTATCATGATGATAGCCCATAATCTACAATAAATTAGCTATCCAATTCAAAAATATTTTTCAAAACGGATTAGTAGTTTTTGAGATAAGCTCGTTCAAACATACAAACCTTTCAGGTTTATAATATCGATTTCATTAGTATGATGATTTTATTTTCTGAATTAAACATATCTTATGTGTCATTATAGATAGTGCCATCCACGAAGACGCGCCTCACCAATTTCTAGACGAGGAGGCCGCGGGATGCTGGGAGTATGACCCGAGTCTATTAATTGTAGTGTGCGTGTACACTCATAGGTAATCAGTGTGTACCGACAATATTCAAACATTGGCGGAAGGTTGCACACTTACAATATAAGCTATCGGGAAGAATAGTAAGGCGCGTCTTCGTGTATGGCACTAAATCCTCTGCGCCAATTTCATTCAATTCCGTTCAGCCGTTTTAACGTGATTGAGTAACAAACATACTCGCAAACTTTCGCATTTATTATATAAGTAGGATTAATAGTTATTAAAGAGGTTTAGCTCGCCGGACGAAGTTCGATAGTAAATACCATCTGGCGCCTGTTTTATTGTGCCGAGTCCCGAATGCCGAGTAGCGTCGTGACGGCATGCCGAGGCACGCCACACGAACTCCACGCCATACTTCACGAACTTTAGCATCTAAATAACATGGCTTTAGTTTAAGGCAGTTTTAAGTTACGTGTATATATACGCATGAATCGTTCCCGCCTAGCTAACGTTCCGTTCCTTCCCAGACAACTTTTTTGTGACGTCATAAGCGGGGTCGGCCACGTGAACTTTTTGAACACGTGACCGTTATATCAAATGCTGAGAATTCTCTCGAACTTTTGAAGTTATCTGCAATTTTTTTTATATTATAACATATACCAGATGTAAATTGTATCGATAAATATTTTACTAGCTGTGCCGCGGGGTGCACGTAAGATTTTATTTCATACTAGCTGTGCCCGCGACTTCGTCGGCGTGGACGGCTTTTTTATCTTTCGTAAAATTTTTTTTTTTCAATACAAAGTATCCTATGTTACTTCTAGTACCTCCAAAGTATGTGTATAAAGTTTTATAGTGATCTCTTAAGTAGTTTTTACGTGAAAGCGTAACAAACAAACTTACATTCACATTTATAATATTAGTAAGATGGAATGTGGGTCTATTCAGCTATTCCGGCGTGATTGAGTAACCAACATTCACAATATTATTCCAGAAAAATCTACCAGTGTCTAAATTGGCGGCACAGCTAGTCAAAGATAAATTAAATTTGTCTTGATCTCGTAAAGATAGGCCATAGCGCACCGCACATAGATGATGCCCACAAGATTTATTGTGTAGGTAGGTACAAAATAAAACCAATGCGAATGGGATAGCTCCTACAGAATTCGTAGAACACAATACGCCATCGACGCCTACCATTCCGCAAAAAAAGAAATTCGATCCGATGATAAACTGGTTTTGAGACAGGCAATTCGTCTTATTTCGCCTCTCTTTCCCACTCACTACAACTGCGCCTCGAATAGAACGAGACGGGGAAAGGTCACTAACTAAAAACCGGCATGGCAACTCTTATTTATTTCTTAACTTGGTGTTGCCACATAAAATATTTCTCGATTTACGGCTTATTACAAAATGCTTATCTTGACTAATTTTCGTTATTAAAAAAGTACGTCCCTTATAACATGCACGATCACACTTTATAAAATCGCCTGTGTTATTCTATTTGCAGTAGGCAATTAGGACCTATTTGAGGTACCTACTTTTAGAAATGTATAATGGAATTTACAGTTTTGTCATTTTCTTTCAAGAGCAGTGGTGGCCGAGTGGTTCGAGCAGTTGCCTGCGACGCTAAGGTCGCAAGTTGGAATTCTGACTGTACCAATGAGTTTTTCTAAAACTTAAGTACAGTGATTAGTCACACCACGGGCTTTACGGTGAAGGAAAACATCGAGAGGAAACCTGCATACGTCTGAGAAGAAATTCAAAAGGCGTATGTATAGTCGTGCTTTAGTAACGGCGATGGACTCGCCATCTGTCACGTTGGCACCTAATATACCTCTGGCGGAAATTGGGTGTGTGGGTATTGCCTATGCACCTCTGCCTACCCCTTCGGGGACCCTTGTGGGAAGGCGTAAGGATATATTTTCTTTCATCCAGTCGTTGTCTCAGATATCTCTTACAATTTTTTTTTATTTTACTTTTAGGATGACTTGGGCCGAGTCGATTTTATTTCACATTAGTTCTTTGAGTGAGTTCATTTTACATTCATAAAATTTTATAAAGTATTATTACTATTTATAAAACTTATAGAAAGAGGACTGGTTCTACCAAGATGTACTTAACGAAAGTAATTTTCTGTATATTTCTTTATTTTCGCATTATTTTGATATAATAATAATAATATAAGGTTAACTGGTAGAGAATGCCTTCGGCATTAAGTTCGCCTTTGCAATAATGTTTGCAGGAAGTTTTAATAAAATAAAAATAAAATATAATATATCTGCTGCTATTTTAATCATTTTACATTACTCTCATCCTGCTTTTGTTGTTGATAATAAATACTTTCCTATGCCTATAAGATGAGATTAAATCACTACCTACCTACTTTATTCTTAAACTTACATAAAATATATATGTAAACCAAACATTTGCTAATTATACACAAAGGTAGGTAAATAAGTCGCAGAGTACAACAACAGTTTAATTTAGAAAAATACGATCATCCATCGTCTAAAACTATTTAAATAAACTATGTTAAGTGCCCATTGGCTTATTTATTACTGAAAGTTAATTGACCAATAATACTCCGCCAACGTTAAAAAAAAAGATAAAAATTCCCTTAGCTACATTAGCATTAGTTACCCACAGAATATCCATCGCAAGCAGACACATTATAAAGCAGAGTACATAAATACATTATGTACTAACATTGGTTTATAAATCGCAAGTGAGATTCCAAAGACGCTTTTAAATCATGACAGTGCCAGACGCAAGGCACGTTATCAATTAGAGCTACTTAGCACAATTAAAATTGGAATTGTCGTTAATGTAACTATGACGTAAATAGTTTGATTTTAAGGTTGATATTCGAATGGCGGTTTGAATGTCCAACTGTAAAAATAAATTGGTACGAGGATTGTTCGCTTCGGGCACGTAGCGCGTAATAAATACAGAAGAGAAGAGTTAGTACGCGCCGTGAGCAAAGCCTGTTCCTTATCTGATACCGGTGTGTACTAGGCCTTGGAACCTTAGACTTATGTGCTTTGGAAAGGTATATGGAGTATCTGTTTACACTGTTGAATTAAGGACCTGCCCGTGATATCATTGTTCGGTATCGCGTGAACATTTTTTCTAACGATCTTTACCATAAAGTAACAACGCTTTCGTTTTGGAGCTTGCATCTGAACTAATATATTACTTTGTGCTCTACGGCTTCACCCGCGTAATATTTGATTTCATTAACAGGTTTTTTAACCATATCCTATGTGTTAAGCCAGCTAGTAATATATCTCTGCGTTAAATTTCATACAAAATTTCCGTACCTATAGCGGTTTTTGAGTTGGAGGAAGAACAAACATCCCCACGAACTTTAGCTTGTATAATAATGATAATAAAAATTTCCGTCAGAAATATTGTGTTTTTATTTTTAATAATATCTTACCATTTTATCTTATGTTCATTTTATGATTTTTGGAAAAATAAATTCTCTACTAGTTGTTATAGATATTAAATTTGCATGAAAGCGTGTTTGGCAGTCGGTATCTGGGTAGCTGATTTATATTGGAGCAATGCGGGGTAGTGTGGTTGTGTGCAGGTAGTATTGATTTCCATTCGAAACGCCCACAGCACCCCTGCATCTCACCTCACGCACAATGGCAAAAAGCCAAGGTACCATAGCGACTAATCTCAGGGATTAAAATACAATTAAGTCGATATTATCCAGTTGAATTAGCTAAGCGCTAGACGCTATCGTCAGTGTAAGCGTGACGCGCCTACTTTACTTAGCCGCATTATACCAACAACACCTTATTTAAATTTGGAATTGTATTTATAATCCAACCAAAAAAATATGTTGTTGAGATTTTTTTTATCGAACACGTGTTAATATTAAAATAACAGCTAGAAATTGTATACAAAAGCATTTAATTGAGTGTTTGTTTTTTTTTCTGATAAATATATGTATAATAACGTATTAATTTAATGTAAAAGAAATAGGCAAAACACATCAGACGCCTACAGGTAATTAATGTTGTTTATTTAATTCCTCGAAATTTTTCGTAACGTCGCCAGGGAATAGTTGCCGGGTGTTCGGTGCAAGGAAACTATTGAGGTCACGACCTTTATATTAAGACTAGCTGTGTCCTGCGATTGCACATGCGTTAATTTGACTGCTCTATGTGGCAGAAGATGATGCTACCTCAATAGACAGACTTTCTAATGCAAAAATATTAACAAAAGTTCCTGACATTGGCGTTTTAATCAAACAAACAAACATAACTTCAGATTTATAATATTAGTGCCTATAGATGATAAAAATATGCTTCGTGTCCTCGACCAACCGACACACTGGTTAGGGTTCAACGACCGCTATTTCGGTTATGAAACTTCTGGTGTGCAGTCATCACTTGAACTTTTTTTTTTTTGTATTGTCTCTCGTAGCGTGAGTTCCGGGAACTTTTGCTACTTAACCGGTCAATGGCGAGACCTAGGCCTCCAGCCAGGCACTTTATTTCTAACCAACACAGCTAAGGGCTCCCCCTGTGGGGTACGAACCTCGGCTTAGGATCGCGAGCAGTTGCTGGATCGCGAGCAAAGGAGCTGGGCTGGGCTGGTAATTTTATTTAAATATTATTTGGGGGCGGGATTTGCGCGTCTGGCTCGGCGCGGGCCGGCGTTTGCGGCGGGGGTCGGGGGGGAACATTACGGCTTATTCGCGTCGAGCCTCGCCGGCGAGGACGGAACAGTGGTCGGTTTTGTGTAGTGTTGGTATGTTTTTGTCGGGCGTCCTGGAGGACCGTTATGTCGTCATCCGGTTCGATGACGGCATGTTTTAGACGCCTTATCTTCGAGATAAGGGAAGGAGTGTATCGGGCGGCCGATACGACGAGGGGGTTGGGATGATTTACAGCAGAATCGAAATGACGTTTGGACAGTTTTTTCAAAAACTGTTTTATGGTGGGGACTTTGAGGTCAACGTGGAGTTGACTATTACGCATGTACCACGGGGCACCTGTGGCTCTCCGGAGAAACCGGCTTTGGAGCACTTGCAGGGGGATGAGTGTTGACTTGCTAGAGTGTGCGAACACTACACCCGCATATGTCATGATTGGTCGAATGCACGTCGTGTAAATCCTCACCTTGGATTTCAATGAGAGTTTACTTCGTGCGTTCAACATGCTGTGAAGTCTACCGAGCGCGAAGGCGGCTCGCGCGCGTACCGTGGTGACGGAAAGAAAGGCGCTGATCGAGGATCACACCCAGGTATTTGGCTTTTTCTTCCCATGGAATGGGTTTGCCGAAGAGGGTGATGGGGGCTACCCGTGGGCGTTCGAGGCCTTTCCAGAATAGAATGGCTGCGCTTTTGGTGGGGTTCACTTCACTTCTCCATTTCCGGAACCACCGCCCTAGGGCTGTGACCGCGGATTGGAGGTTGTCGTGAATTCCCTCGGGAGTTCTACCTTTGTAGTAGATAGCCGTATCATCGGCGAATAGAGCGCCTTTAACTCGTCTATGGAGGGGAATGTCGCTGGTATAAAGCGTGAATAGGAGTGGCGAGAGCACAGAGCCTTGCGGGACTCCTGCTCGTATGGGATGGGGGGAAGAGAGTGTGCCCTCGACTCTGTAGCGGAACGATCGGTTAGACAAAAAGTCCCGTACTATGCGTACTAGACGGTCCGGCACGCCCAACTGGTACAGCTTGTATATTAAGCCGTTGTGCCAGACCTTGTCGAATGCCTTCGCCACGTCGAAGAGGAGCATACCCGTGTTAAAACCGAATTGGAAGCCGCTACTGACGTCTTCCACCATACGGTGGACTTGTTGGACACAAGAGTGTTTGGTTCGAAAACCGAACTGTTGGTCAGGTATGACTTTCTTAGAGTCTGCAAAACTCTTTAATCTATTGTAGATAAGTCTCTCGTAAATCTTGCCAAGGACGTTGAGGAGACTGATGGGGCGATAACTGGAGGCTTCGGTCTTGGGTTTCCCTGGCTTGGGAATACCTATGACCGTTGCAATTTTCCAGGATTGGGGGAAAAAGTTATTGCTCAGTGCGGCATTGAAGATGGCAGTGAGCAAAACTATGAGATAAGGAGAGAAGAGTTTAATAACTCTGTTAGTTATCCCGTCGGGACCTGGGGCTTTCCTGGGGTGTAGATCCTTGATCACTTTCCGGACTTCGTCGGCCGTGATTGGGGCGATGGGGTGGTCTGGGTTTTCAGAGGGTGGGAGAGATAGTTTGCTTTCGACCTCGGCTTCCACCTTATCGAGATGGCGCGGGTCTACCGGCAAGGTGCTGGGCGTACATTGAGCCGCGAGACTGTCGGCCAGGCACTCGGACTTCTCGTCGTCGTCAAAGGCGGGCCCTTGATTTGAACGAGTGAGTGGAGGCATGGACGAGATTTTGTCCGATTTGAGTTTTCGTTGGAGATGCCAGAAGGCCAAGTGACTCGGTTCAAGTTCTCCTAGGAACTTGTTCCAGCGAGCGTCTCGCAGGTCTTTCATGCGGTATCTCAGCTTGCGCTGGAGTGACCCCAGAAAGGTGCGGTTCGCTTCAGTCGGGTGAACTCTGTGAGCTCGGAGGGCGGCGTTCTTTTCCGTCACTAGTTCACGCACGTCGTCGGGAAGTTTCCATCGATGGTCTTCCATCACCGGAACTTGCCGTGAACAGGCGTCCACGGCTGACTGTACGTGAGCTGTGAGGGAATCGACCGCCTTTTGAGTGTCGGCTGCTGACTCGATGAGGGGCGGGATACTATCTAAGTGAACAGATGAAGGGGACTTGAGGAGTTCCTCCAGTTTTCTCCAGTCTGTTATCTTTTTCTGAGGCGGGGGCTGACCTGAGTCCGGGGGCCTAGTCGGGGGGAGAGCGCTAAGGTCACAGGTCGGTGGTCGGAATCTAATTCGTCGTGCGACCTCAGCGAGTGCAAACGGAGGTTTACATTCTTGAGGATCGCAATGTCTAGTACGTCCGGTCGGTGGTTGATGTTCTCAGGGTAGTGGGTGGGATGCATAGGTGCAATGACGTCGAATTGGAGGAGCCCGCTGAGGTCCTCCACTTGGCGTCCTCTGTTATTTCGTGAGTGGCTGTTCCAAGCATCGCTCTTGGCATTCAGGTCGCCCGCGATAATAACCGAGTTACTGAGGTTGATGAGGGCTTTGATATCAGCTTTGATATCGGCCGTTGAGTTAACTGGGGAGCAGTATGCAGAGACTATCGTGATCGGCTGATGGCCGGTCATTCCTAATCGACAGATCGAGGTCTCAATGTGGGAGAGGGTTGGCGGTTGGATTGGGATACAGTGCAGGGACCTCTTGTAATAGATCACAGTACCGCCGAGGGCGGATCGAGATCTATCATTGCGAACTACGCAGTAGTTTGCAATTCTAGGGTCTCGGTGTGATGGTTTCAAGAAGGTTTCCTGCACTAAGAAAACGTCGATATTGTTGTCGCGGAGGAACGCGGCGATCTCTTCCTTTTGGCTGTGAATGCCGTTGGCATTAAAGTAGCCAATGGAAAGTGATCGGGGTTTGATTCTGCTGCTTACGTTTGAGTCCATTATTGGTTGGACGAGAAGGTAGCCAGGGACTCTGATACATCGGCGTAGTCGCCGAGCACCTTGAGGAGGGCCAGGGGGTCCTTCCGGACGGCCCTGAGGCTTCGTGCCATCTCGTTAACCCTTGAGAGGTTGACGGTGGAGAAAAGATCCGCCAGGAATGCCATGTTGGCGGAGGTTTCAGAGGGGGAGGAAGTGGGCTGGACCGCTTGGGGTCTACGCGGGGGAGCAGCAGCCTGGGGCTGGGGCTGTTGAGGTTTGGCGGTGGAGGGCGACGGCAGAGGTGGAGTATGCTGGCTCGAGGCCGCTGAAGGGACGGAGGGGGACGCTTGTGGGAGGGGTGGGAAGTCCCTCGGAGGAAGGACCCTCCACGGGGAAGGTCGAGGCGGGGCGGGTTGCGCGGGGGGGGCGTTACGCCATTCGCGGGCCGCTGCCCTCTTAACCACGACCGGTCTGGGTTTGGGGGCTTTGGGACAGCCCCTGTAATTGGCCGGGTGGCCTTCCTGGCGGCATAGCACGCAGCTAGGGGGCGATTCGGCGAGTGTGCGGTCCTTAGGGCGCGAGCAATCACTCGTCCCATGATCGCCCAGGCACTTGACGCACCTGGGTTTTGCGTTACAATTACGCGAAGCGTGACCGTATAATTGGCAGTTGTGACACTGCCCTATAGGGCCGCCCTTGTGGGGGGTTTCAACCCTTATGCCAGACAGGTGGCATATGGTTTTTATTTTGAAGACGGCTTTACCGTCGGGGGAGTTCTCGCAGATGGCGAGGACCATGTTAAATGCCTCTCCGGCATTTTTTCGGTGCATGCGGTGCACTTCCTTCACCGCGACATTCTGAGCCTTGAGGTCTTCTTTGATCGACTCTGTGTCGATTTCACAAGGGACGCCGCGGATGACGACCCGGAGTAAACGGTCCTCCGGCAGATCATAAGTGTGGTATTCCACACTTCTGGCCTGCAGGAGTTTCGTGAAGGCTCGGAAATCGGTCGAGTTTGGGAGGTGCACTTTAATGCCTTCGGCTGTACTGAAAATGGTAGTTGAAAGTCTATTAAATACCCTAAGCTCCATTCCAAAGCTGTTTGAAATGATAGAGTGTAAACCATATTAAAAAGTTAGTCCATAATGTTGTGGAAGAATATCAATTGAAACCGCTTCAGCCAACAAACTTGGAAGAGGCAATGCATTACCTAATGGATTTGTTTTAACTATTACCCAGTTGAGTCAACAGAACTCTTATTAATGCCGCAGACTTACCGTATAAAAATATTTGCCCGGCTTTTAAAGTAATTACATCATTTCGCGGTGCTGTTCCTGCGGCAGGCGTGGGTTTCCTGCCGCAAATGTTGGTGCAGTGTTTTTAAAGCGGAAGGCTCTAGAGACTATATCATTATTCGAATAAATATCCTGAAGGATCGTGGTGGCTGAATGGTGTAAATAGTCGTTAACATATTAACCATTTCTGGCTTAAGCGCCGGTTTGGTACTAAGGAGTTAAATTAACCTTAAATATATATCCGAAAAAATATGTCATTGTTATACCTACCAACGGAAAAATATTATGCGGCTGAATGCGCGATTCAATACCTATTATATGTACCACTGTAACATCTCATTGTGTTACTGTTGTTCTGGTTCTAACTGAAATAGTTAAATTACATTTAATTTCACTATTGCCTATTCCTTGGAGGTCCTTGTAGGAGGGCGCAAAAAACTTGGGCTCACTCCTGATTGCCTACCCCGTAAAATACTATGCATATATATGTATATATGTATATATATATGTACATATATGTTGCATAGTAGTTTAAGTTTATTTTGTATCTTGCCTACTGAGTTTTGGAAAGAATTTTTAAAGATTAATTGAAGTTTAAATTCGCCGTAGGTAGCCCGCCCCTAACTGCAGTTTAACCGGCAATAAGAAATTTGCACGCTTATGAGGTCTCACTACGTACACATAAATTCACTAGCCCATCGTGAGTCGACTGCTAATTATTTATTTGAACACTTTCCAACAAAATCTATAAGATATCTCCTTTTTTATTAAAATACCTGTAATGTAAATATGGATAGCCAGAAGTGTATCAACACTTCAATTCTTATTATATTTTCGGTTTTTTGTCAGATTTGTGCATTCAGTGAGCAATTGTGTAATATTTTTTTGTTTGATATAATATTATTATTATGCCGAAATTTAATTGTATATTTTTATGTGTCTGTAACCTACTAACACTAGAATTTAAGTTAAAATTTTTTACTAACCCTATGGACTCCGGTCTGAAATAAAAATATTCTATTCTATTCTATTCTATAATTAATTAAACATGAAATTGCTGTAAATTTTTGCCTAAAATAATATATTACGCAAATAACCATAGGAAGTACGTATTGAATTCGATGTCACTAACATGGGGTTGGCAACTGGTAACCAAATATAATTGATCGTTTCTCAATAAAGATACTAGGTTTCTTAAAACACCAACCAATGTAATGACCCTAATGTTCTGTTTCAAAATTTGTTCACCCATAATGCGCTGTGCGAAATGTGCTTTTTGAATTCTTAACAAATGCCGCTGTTCCGTCCGCTTCGTCATTTGGTGGTAGTTTATCGCTCGTTGATGACGTCACGAGTGCTTCTAAAGTGACAGCTCGCTGCGGCGTCACTACGATGACGTAATTATAGCGGAGTTTCAAGAGCTCGCCGCGTCTGCAACTGAGAAATGTTTTTTTGTATCATATTAAATTTAATGATGTAGTGGTTCGAAGCTTTTCCAAGTCTTCAACTATATTGTAGAAGAATTAATATGCGAGTCTTGTGAGAAGACAAAAACAGAGAAAGGAATAACCTCAATTTTTTTTAATTAGTATCTAGCATATATAATATACATAACTATGTTCACCCTGTGGTTGCACCCCCGTAAAACTTGATTTCAATGTTCAACTTTTTTTCAGGAATAAATCATTATATGTCTAACTAATAATCTATCTCCATTCCAAATTTCATCCAATTGCGTTCAGACGTTCTTGCGTGATTGTTTAACAAACGCTCATACATTCTAAAAAACATTGTGTTTATAATATAAGTAGGGTTAAAAATGAGTGAAAATTTCCCTGGTATTAGTAGCTAACGTCAATTGGCTGCGAAGGCCGTTTTAAAAATAAATATTCTTAAAATTTCCAGAATTTCATTTTTATTTTCCCAACTGACAGCCAAATTTAACTAAGGTGTTATAAAATGGGATTTAAATAAAATCGGGGTATATGAATGACCAATAAAAAGCCAGACTCAGCAGAAATATGTGATTTACACACCATACTTGCCGCATATCTCAAAAACATGTCATAAGCAGCACGCGTAATTGCGAAACCGAAGTGTGCCCAGATGTGGATGTTAATTAAAACAATAAATTATACGAGAGCTCCGAAGGTTGTCGAGCAATGAATATGTCAAATGGACACGCAGGTCGCGGCATTAGCAATGCAGAGGTCGCCAACTATTTCTAAACGAGCACCTAG
Organism: Drepana arcuata; assembly: GCA_016069955.1. NCBI lineage: Eukaryota > Metazoa > Arthropoda > Insecta > Lepidoptera > Drepanidae > Drepana > Drepana arcuata. The sequence continues at coordinate 62,204 of JACCPG010010613.1, read as the reverse complement.
TTTAAACTATTGTACGTTTTGGCTGTTATTGCGTGGCCACGACAAACGCGGATGCTGCGTCTGTATGCACAGTACATATATCTTTTCTGTCTTGTTGGAATGTAGCTTTGAAAGGAATGATGTGGAAGGAGGAAGGAGTGTTATTGTGTATATAAAAGTAGATAACAGCTTCAAGCTATTGTTTAGAACAATTAATCTTCCTTCACACATCCTTTCTGTACGTCCAAACCAACGTAACAAGCCTTTTTTTCATATTTAAGACTAGCTGTGCCCGCAAACTCCGTCCGCGTGGAATTTAACAAAGAAAAATATTCAGTTTCTAAAATAAATGTAACCCAAGTTACTCCTTTTTACATCTGCCAGTAAAAGTCCCGTCAAAATCGGTCCAACCGTTTCAGAGATTAGCTGGAACAATCAGAAAGATGTAAAAAAAAACTTATTTTGGTTTATGTCTATACATACATTCGACGGCCGTCTGGTCTAGTGGTTAGAGCTCCTGATACGAAACTTGAGGTCGCGGGTTCGAATCCCGCTGAGGGCAGATATTTGTGTGCTGAACACGAATATTTGTACCTTAGTCTTGGATGTCCTATGTATTTAAGTATATATCTATCTATATAAGTAAATATATCGTTGCCTAGTTACCATAACACAAGCTTTGCTTAATTTGGGACTAGGTCAATTTTGTGTGGAATTGTCCCAAGTATTAATTATTATTATTTTATATGCAATATTAGAATAGATCACACGTTTTGGTCAAGCCAGTTGTATTGCGAATCTCTTCATTGCGGATCCAATCTAAAATCGTTATGCCACACATTTTTCGAAGAGAGTGCTGCATACTGCATTTATATAGACTCATTCTTCACTGTCGCATTGGGCTAACTGGGTATAAATGATTGAAGAAACAATCAACAATCAAGTCTTGTATTACTTATAAAGATCTATACCATATATTGCATGAAGCTTACCCCGCTATTTTAATGGCCCACCGACATGTCTGTCTGCTGTGGCCGTCGGAAGACACTGCTCAGCGGTCTGGGGTCTCGGTACCGTATCGAGCAAAAACTAATTCGTAGCGAAGGGGACCCTGCTATAAATTCAGGAACGGTCTGTTGGAATGCGACTCGCCCGTTAGTTCAGTTTAGTTTATTATTTAGTTTAATTTATACACACATGTACAGTCGGCCAGTTTTGTCTGTAATGGGGTGCGGGTAGGTTTTAATGTCGCGCTTAAGGCTATAACGGTGTGTTGCTTTGGATAATGGCTTTGGAAGGATCTCTTAAGCACCAGACACTTATCGCATATACATATCAACACGCCCGGTTTATCAAGGCGTAGAGAAAGTAGAGCGCCAGTTCTTTCTAGACTAATAGACCATATTCATCTGCCTCTTCATAAATGCTCTCCAGTTTCAAACACTTTGACCTTCCTTCCGGGTTCCAAGAACAAGTTCTTGTTCGAAAACGTAAAGATATAAGACTGACATAATATTATGGGTGTATGAAGAATCATACAAGATAATATTTCAGGTAGTGCTCGCAACACAAAGATTGCAAGTTCAAATCCCAACTGTATCAATGAGTCGAGAGAATGAATGAAGAACGATTGACGAAGAAAGTGTATAAGGCGAGTGTGAATGAAAGTGTTGGAAGGGGTAGACCTAAACGGACGTTTCAAGACCAAATTAGGGACGTCTTGAAAAAAGGTCAGGTCAAGAGTACCCTAAACCGAAGAGCATGTATGAAGAGAATAATGAAAGTGGACGAAGCGAAACAAATATGTAAGGATCGTAGCAAGTGGAAAGAAGTGGTCTCTGCCTACCCCTACGGGAAAGAGGCGTGATTATATGTATGTATGTATCAATGAGTTTGGTGAAGTAATTACAGTGATTAGTCACATTACCAGCTTTACGGGGGAAGGAAAATTTATAGTCATCTGCCTATCCCTGTGGAAAAGGCGGGTATGAATTATGTATCCACATTATTGTTACATATATTTTTTTTAGTATTAGCCGTGGTGGCCGAGTGGTTCGAGCAGTTGCCTGCGACGCAAAGGTCGCAAGTTCGAATCCCGACTGTACCAATGAGTTTTCTGAACTTAAGCACAGTGATTAGTCACACCACGAGCTTTACGGTGAAGGAAAACATCGAGAGGAAGCCTGCATACGTCCGAGAAGAAATTCAAAAGGCGTATGTAATAGTCGTGCTTGAGTAACGGCGATGGACACGCCATCTATCACGTTGGCACCTAATATAACTCGGCGGAAAGTGGGTGTGTGGTTATTACCCACCTCTGCCTACCCCTTCGGGGATCCTTGTGGGAAGGCGTGAGGATATATATATATAAAAATTTCATCATATATCTAACGATAAACACTGAACAAAATACATAAAATGTCTTGCGAGCACAAATATTGCAAAGGAAGAAATACCAATTGTATTGAGATCGGCGCTCACATAAAAATAATATAGATTTACAAACATTCGCCTATCACAGCTATCGCCGGATCCATTGTGTGAAATACGTTTTTTCCCCGCATATATCTTTAGGGCCATTCAATTTAACTGTTTTCTCTGTGAATTTATAGAGGTTGCCGTCGAATTATTGCATCAGGTGCTTCTCGACGGTTTTTCCGAACGCTTTTTAAAGAAATAAATATTCAATTCTTCAAGCAAAAATTATACAACATATGTAGACTAATATTCTCACGAAATAAACAAAATAAATATCGAAAGGACTTAGCATTACTGCCAAAAACAAATAATTCGTGCACCGGTTCTCCTTCACTCTTCACTTTACACTTGCACTTTCACTTGCACTTTCACTTGCACTTTCGCTTGTACTTTCACTTGCACTTTCACTTGCAATTATTATTATTATTATTATTACTTGAACTTTTTTTCAATGCTAAAATACCAATTATTAAGCATTATAGATTGTTAAACACACTTTCTAACAAGGTATAAGATCTGTTAATCATACATACATATCATCACTTCGAGCACTTAATATTATGTAGACTGACTCCCCAGTTTTCCTAAAAAAATTGTGCGACATACAAACTTCTTACATGTTCATACACTTTAAGAAGCTACATAATTATGTTTTTACTACTACTACATACATTGAGAAGCCGTGATGGCCGAGTGGTTCATGTAGTTTCCTGCGAAGAGCGCAAGTTCGAATCCCGACTGTACCAATGAGTTTTTCTGAACTTAAGTACAGTGATTAGTCAAACCACGAGCTTTACCGTGAAGGAAAACATCTGAAGAAACCTGCATACGTCTGAGAAGCAACGAGTGCTTGAGTGCTTGAGTAACTTCAATGGACTCGCCATCTGTCACATTGGCACCTAGAATATATCTCTGGCGGAAAGTGGTTGTATGGGTACTACCTATACACCTCTGCTTACCCCTTCCAGGACCCTTGTGGGAAGGCGTAAGGATATATATTTCCATAAAACACAAACACAACGGGTTCGCCTGTTAGGTTTTCCATTGCAAAACCCCTCCACTAGCAACCCTTTATCAGATATATTAATCATTCGCTATGCTAATGTGCTTCTTGATTATATTCAAATTTTGCAAATTTTATTCATGCTTAGGAAAACACATTGCACTGGTTTTTAGCCTGTGTGTTGTACTTTGACAGCGCAATTGTCATTGTATATCAGTTTAACATCCAATTATATTTACTCTCATAACGTTATTTAAGACAGTCAAAGAGATGCACTGGACTGAAGCAAATGGAATGAATTACACCAGAGACGCTGACAAGAGCCAAGCTTTAAAATGTATGATGAATAATATTACTAAAAAACTTTGATTGTCTGTATGTGTGTGTGTAGACGGTTGAACTAACTAGACTAACGTCTCTTTACGTCTTTTTATACTTATAAGGTAGCAAACAAGAGGTCTGCCTAGTGGTAAGCGGTTACCGCCACCTACACAAAGGTCTCGTTCGCGCGTTGACGAACCTGTAGTTCTTTCAATCCGAAAAACTATAGTTCTTGTAGATTCATAGCTATTGTCGTTTCTCGGATAAAATCACGGGCTACAACTAGAGTGAGATAATAAAAAACAAATCATAACTTATTCCATTTGCATTAATGTATAAATTGGTCTGTAAACTTATTTTCGTAATAAGGTTCAATAACTTTGTAAGTCCATTGTTTGTCAAATAGATTATCTCGTAGAAACTAATTTGAAACTTTAGCTGGCTTCATATTGAAAAAATAAATAAAGAATAATTGAGAAACATTATCAAATTACTATATTTTTATTATCTTTTAAGTGTCAGATATGAAGCAGTGGTGGCCGAGTGGTTCGAGTAGTTGCCTGCGACACAAAGCTGGCTGTTCGGTTATACAGGATGTCTCAGAAAATAGAACAGTTACTTTCTAGAAGTTACATTGAGTTGTGAATATACCCCGACGATGATTAAATATAACAAATAGGTCCAAAGTCAACATTAATGCAGCATTATATAAGGGACTATTCTCATCCCAAATCATGGTTTTATGGGCTTTTTTCTTAAACTACTTATAATATAAAAACAGCGGCCCGTCCCGGCTTCGTACGGCTGGACAATAATTTTTTAAACATTTTGCCAAACAAATATTTTTTTCTTGCAATTAAAATAACATTTATTAATTAGTGATCAAGTAGCATTCAAATGGTGAAAGAATTTTTAAAATAGGTCCCGCACTCTTTGCACTCCTTACAAACATACTTACATACAAATCTTTCCTCTTATTAATATTAGTATAGATAAAAACATAGTTAGACAACAGATATTTACGCATAAATGGGGAAAAAAAAATTATATACAGATGCTTATTTCAATGTTCGTATGTTATATGCTGGCAGTTTATTTGTGTATGCATTTAGGTATATTAATACCGCCTAGCTCAGCCAAAGTCGACGTTTCCCCAAGATTTTCGCCCGACAATAAATACAATCCGATAGGGAGCTCATCCCCTATACAGATTCATATTTTTCACCGTCTCGTCCAATAAAAAGGTCAACATATTGTCTCGCAAGTGGACCGTGAGTGCACGGCGCGATATCAAACGTAAAATAGTCGTACGACTGGCGCCTACTCGAGCGACAAAATCGCAAATACGACGGATAGATAAAATAAATACTACAATATATCACAGGCTAGATGTTATCATAGAAGCTTAAGAATTAAAGTATTTTGAAAAAGGCGTGGTGGCCGAGTGATTACAGCATTCACCTGGCTCATAATGATTGCAAGTTCGAGTGTATCAATGGGTTTAACTGTTTACAGTTTTTCTGTTCAGTGACTAGTCATATCACGGTGATAGTAAGACTAGCTTGAGGGTGAAGGAAAACATCGAAAGGAATCCTGTACACGTTGAGAATAAATTCAAAAGCGTATGCTTGTGAGACGCCGATGGAGTCGCCATCTGACACTTTGGCACCTAAAATAAAAGAAGAAAAAGTGGTTGTTTGGGTAGGAAGGCGTAAAAACAAAAAAAAACGCTCTAGTTGGAATGGGGTGTCCGTCTGCCCCTCTTGCCTGCCTTGATCAAATCGATCCGACACTCATGGATGGCGACGTCAAGAGTAGTCGAAATAGCGAGCATGTATGAAGAGACTCGTGAATGTGGACGAAGCGAAAGTGGTATGTAAGCCTAGCCTATAGAGAACTAGCGCACTAGTCTCTCTGCCTACCGCGGATGTTCAATTCTATTTTTGAATATTGGTAAATTCGCACTGTTAACTTGCCTTTCATATCGGACTTTAAATGCTGAAAGCAACTTACTGTTATTGGTATCTAATTATGTGTGTATTTATGTTTCAGGTAATCGGGCATACAGCAGACTCCAAGAGTGATCCTTCAGGTAAGCATTTGTACAATGGTAATATGCATCTACTCGCAAATAAACTTTTTTCTACCCTGCAAGTTTTAAATTGCGCGCGGCGCTCTCGGTGTTAAAATTGCACCGGTTTAGAACTGGCTACCGGCAGTTACCAACTTTAGCTCGCTGAACTTTGGGCTGCTATTTTATTGTTGTCAAAGCTACCGTTTTGTATGAAATCATAGTGCGTATAATGACGCTCAATTTTCGAATGAATTCCCTCGAGCAACATTGCTTAGGCTAGAATATTAGCAGTATGCAAGAAACCGCAATAAACTTTGTCATTAACAATTTTTACGCTGGTTCTGTTGGAATTTGGCATTTTATAAATATGAATAAGTTTCTGTTAGGTTTTCTTTTTATTACTTAAAAAGAAAATATGATTTTTTACTTTCTTTTCTTTCCCATAGTCAGCCGCCATTAATATTGTACACTTATTTGATCCTGTTTTCAATTGTTTGATTTCGGTGCGAGGCATGATGCAAGCAGACATTTTCACGGGCTAAATCCTCTACTGACTTACATATCTCTGTCTCATGTTTGGGTCCATGAGAGTAGAGCACTAGTTCTGTCCAGACTTACAGAACTCTTTCGCTTCATCTACATTCATTAGTCCCTCCACACGCATGATCGCTTCATGACGCGAGGTTTTGTTAAAAAATGGGTTTTTCGTTTTTATCTCCTTAAACTAGTTTATAGGTTTATTATCGCTTACCCACATCAGGTTTTCGAAGAGTCAGAAAGCCATGAAACATTTCCCTCCTTTCATCGAAGCTGTATTTCGGTGCCAACGTGACAGATGGCGAATCGGTCCCCGTATCTCAAGCACAACTAATAATTTACAAACGTCTTTGGCTTTCTCAGGGTTTCTCTCGATGTTTTCTTCCTTCAACATAAAGCTTGAGGTGTGATTGACCATGGGACTTGAATACTAGTACTCTCGGGATTCGAACTTGCAATCTGTGTGTTTCAATTCGAAAGTGTGCGATTCGAACGAAATGGCCACGGTGTATATTTACGGATAAATATGAAATTGGCGCCCAATTATAAATAATGTTGGTAGAATTTCCAGGAGATTCCCAGCGGTACTCGAGGTGAGGCCAACGAAATGCATCCTCATGTTAGCCTGTTTGCTTACGATTTATTTATCCAACAGCATGTTTCTAACTTACATTATTTCGTTAGAAATGTCCATGGAAATCTAAACTCTAACGCCCTAAACTCTAAGTACATAATACTGTGCAATAAAATATACCCGTGTTGCTTATTACCGATATATTTTCGGCAGTGCATGCACTTTATAGTCGCAAGACGTGTGCTGCTACAAATCTTAGCGGTTCATATTTCTGCGGGTTTTCGTTTGAATTGTGCCCTCTTAAGTATTTACAGTTGGGAGTTGGCATTTACGATATTCAGTTGAAAGATTTCCATTCTAAATATCTTTCTAGGTTTTAAATTCAAACTGCCGTGCAAAATGCTGTGGTGGCCGAGTAGTTGCCGGCGACATAAGTTGCCTGAGAAAAACTCATTGGTACAGTCAGGATTCGAACTTGCGATCTTTGTGTCGCTGGAAACTGAAGAAGCGAAGCAGTAATTATATGTACATGTGTGTAATGAAATTTAACATGAGTGAAACTTGTGAGCATATATGATCGCTATCTGTCATGTTGGCACCTAATATACCTCTGGCGGAAAGTGGGTGTGTGGGTATTACCTATACACCTCTGCCTACCCCTTCGGGGACCCTTGTGGGAAGGCGTGAGGATATATAACTAGTTATGTACATAATATTTAACTTATTCATCCTTATCATGTTTAAAATACGGACAATACAATCTCATACAACTTCTCCCAAGAACATGAGCTCACCTATTTATCTTGTCACTCAATTGCACTAAAATTTTCTCGTATTTTTAACTGAGATCTCCATGACATGTGAGTAAGGCTGTCAAAATACCAAAAAATGGTCTGCTAAAATATGATGGCGAGTTATAAAAAAGCTTAGCTCAGCGTCTCTGGAGCTACAGGCGACGCGCGTGTAATCCCAACAATTTGTTAGGCGGTCGTTAGCGGTGCTGTTAGGGTAGCTAACCACTAAAGTGATCGTGGCTGTATAAATATTATCTTAATTAAATAGTATAAAATATATTTATATATATGAGGCGGTTGGTGCGTGGAGGTGTTGTGTGGTCTCGGAGATGATGTGGTATCCCGAGTTGAAGTTTGTTACTGGTGCACAGACAGTTTATTTTTAGGGCACTAAGAAGAGAAGGAGTAGTACAAGAAAGAGCACGCGTTCTAAAAGCACGATGAAATTTTATTATATATTTGACCGACTATGTTAAAAGTAGTGTGTTTGCCTCGGCTGTGTGGATGAATATGACTGTGTGTGTATGATGATGATGATGTGAGATTAATGAGTAGCCCACATATATATAAAAATTACGTGTCACGTTGTTTGTCCGCGATGGACTCCTAAACTACCAAACCGATTTCAATCAAATTTGCACACCGTGTGCATATCAATCCAACTTAAAAGATAGGATAGCTTACATCACAATTGGACCTGATAGGTGGCGCTGCGATTGAGTTTCAGGAAGTTTAACTTTTTCACCCGGGTGCAGCTGGGCGGGACAGCTAGTATTAACATAAATGCGTGTCTCGGGTCGGCCGACAGAAGTGATAACTTAAACTAATCTAAGTTGAACTATTTGATATAAAAAAAATCTCGAAAAAGTTTCTTGATTCGGGTTTATACCATCTAGAATAACTTATTAAATTAATTATGTATAGCATTATTAAAAAGCTATTTAGTTGTGTTTGTGCGTACTACCTATACACCTCTGCCTACTCCTTTGGGGACCCGTGTGGGATGGCGTGAGGTTGTTTATACAGCCTCTTCTAACCTTCAACAAGTGACCTTATAAACATACATACATACATATCATCACGCCAAGTCCCCAACGGGGTAGGCAGAGAGTATAGAGCGCCAGTTCTCTCTAGACTCACATACCTCTTTCGCTTCGTCCACATTCATCAGTCTCTTCATACATGCTCGTCGGTTTCGAGTACTCTTAACGTTCCCGTCCTTGAGAGTGCGATCTATTTGATTATTATAAACATTCTAAGTATAAACGTCGGACGCAACTTTTCATTGTTCCCTCTCACAACCTTGAGCAACTGTCCTACTTTCTGTAACACCCTGTATTGACAACAATATTATTATTATTATAATTGTATAACGAGTCTACGACATCTCAGAGCGTAAACCAAATCGTTCGTCACCGGCGCAGTGTGCGGGGGCCTTAGCATTGATTTATTACACTGCGTTTTTGTCGTATAATATATGCGTGTATTAACATAGCCACGCCGCGCGAGAATTAACGTGAAATTATTAAATTGATAGCGATAAAATAAACGCTATTTTGGAAATTCCCCGTTAAAACGGGAAATTTTGCAGCTTAACATTTTAACGCGTATGGCTTAAGGTTGCTGCCTACCCCTCCGGTAGGGTTGTTTAGTGAAACGAGGACCCAACGCCTATCATACCATTAATGTAATTTATGAAGACACTGATGAATGTGGGTGAAGCGAACGAGGTCTTCAAATAGAATAGGATATTCTCGACGTACATCCCTATTTTATCAATACATACATACATATACTTCTGCCTACCCCGTTAGGGACTTGGCGTGATGATATGTATGTAAAATTTTTTTTAGTTAAATTCCACGCGGACCAAGTCGCGGGCACAGCTAGTATACTATAATCCAAAAGAACGTAGGATTTTTTTTTGTACATACATACATATCATCACGCCAAGTCCCTAACGGGGTAGGCAGAGATTATAGAGCGCCAGTTCTCTCTAGACTTACATACTTCTTTCGCTTCGTCCACATTCATCAGTCTCTTCATACATGCTCGTCGGTTTCGAGTACTCTTAACGTTCCCGTCCTTCAGAGTCCGATCTATTTGATCCATTTTTTTTGTATTGTCTCTATATATAGATCTAATATCTCTATATCTTATAGCGTGTGTTCCGGGAACTTTTGCTACTTAACCGATCAATGGCGAGACCTAGGACTCCAGCCAGGGAACGTAGGATATTCTCCTGATTAGATGTTATATACAAAGTGGTGGAAAGTGGGTGTGTGGGTGTGTGGGTGTGTGGGTGTGTGGGTGTGTGGGTGTGTGGGTGTGTGGGTGTGTGGGTGTGTGGGTGTGTGGGTGTGTGGGTGTGTGGGTGTGTAGGCGAAACACCTCTGCTGGCGTCTTCGGGGACCCTTGTGGGGAGGGTCCCACGTATTTATACTATGCTATATGTGTTGTATATACTATGTACACAATTGTTTGGTCAGGTTGAAACATATCGCGGTCGTTGTTTAAAATTGTGTAAAACCCATTTTCCCCGCTACAAAATACACGTACGTCTAATAAAATAATGTTATGTGCTTATTTCTCCACAGTTCTGTTGAGTGCAAATTGTCTGTCATAAAATTTTTAGTGGTCGTAAAGTAGTGGCTAATTCCCCCAGTTCAGGACTTGGGTTCTTTGGCACGCTTCCCGGCCTGGGCTATTCATTGATTGCCCGCTTTGGGGTGTATGTAACCACTGAGTAAACTTAAGTTTAAAGTTTTACAAATATTTTTGACCAGAAACACCTGTGCTGCTCGGAGTGCTTCAAGCACTGCCACTAAACGAGTCTATCTATGATAAACCTTGGAAACCAGAAGTTATCGTATTTGTTGTACTTTCAGCGCTAAGCATTAATCACTGAAACCTCAATTATGATGATATTTCTCCACGACCTGGGTCCCCGAAAGGGTACACAGAAGTGTGTAGTCACACACTCACTTTCCGCTGAAGATATATTTTAGGTGCCAACGTAGCAGATGTCGTTACCATCGCCATTTCTCAAGCACAAATATACTACCTGTATATGTATATGGTTACCTCTGCCTACCCCTATGGAAGAGAAATATTCATATAATATTTTTTGTAATGATATTTCCCACAAAAATAAAAGAATACGGTCAACACTACTGTCATTCAAGCTCCACGAGAACTTGACTAATGATCAGCTCTCAACGCAAACTGACCCACTTCCATTCACAAAGAAATATAAAACAGACTGCTTTTAAGAGTTAATTTTCCTGTTTCATCTACGAACGCAGTTCTGGCCAGCCCTCATTAAGCCTGGCTTGAATATACGACCCAGTTATCGAGTGAGAATGCCCCGTTGGCGTTTTTAACCGCGTAATGAAGTATTATGGTTCTCTCATGCATTCATTGCTGAATTCAGCGTAACGTTTAGCGATGACATTGTACTTATACATACATACAGAGAATGTTACTTATACATACATACATATCATCACGCCGAGGTCCTAACGGGGTAGACAGAGAGTATAAAGCACCAGTTCTCTCTAGACCTCTTACGCTTCGTCTACATTCATCAGTCATAAATATTCTCCTTACAAAACAACTTCCGTGCTTTCCGCTATATTCCCGCACATACAATATGTGTGTGGTCTACACCTTAGCCAGCCACCATCAGCGGACTATACCTTCAAATCTTGCTTATTCCCATGGATCCCTGTAGGGGTAGGCAGATGAAAGCACCTACTTTGCGTCGGAGGCATATATGGCTACCAACATAAGTGGCGAATCAAACTATATTTTTATTACACGGTAGTCGTTGACGGATGCGGGATATATGTATGTGTATTATGGTTCGAGTAGTGGCTGCTACACAAAGATTGCAAGTTCGAATCCCGACTGTTCTAATGAGTAAATTTGACCGTGCAGTGGGTACAGTGATTAGTCACACCAGCTTTACGGTATAAAAAATATTAAGAGGAAACATGTACACTTTGAAAATAAATTGAAATGCTTATGTATAGACTCGCCACCTGTCACGTTGTCACCTTAAATATATCTCTGGCGGAAAGTGGATGTGGATAGGCACCTCTGCCCATCACTTTGGTGACCTTGTGGAGAAAGCGTAAATATATATTATTTTAACACAAGAGCATAAAAATGTACCTCTTTAAGAAACTTTACTCAAGGTAATGTATATAGTAACTTCTCGCCAAGTGGGGGTCGGGAACATAAAATTACCCTCACAAATGCCTAGGGGTGATTAACCTTTATTTTTATCGTCGAGCTTTTACTAAACAGAACTTGGGCAGGTACTATCTGGCGCACTAATAGGTACTTGGCTGTAATATTCCTGAGCGATGAGATGGGTATCAGCTTACTACAACATTCATAAGAGCTTGCTCCACTCCGAGCTCGCTGGTATTGTAGGACCTTCAATAGCCGGGATAATACTAGAAAGTACAGACATCGGCAAATACAGTCCGGAGGAAAATGCGTCAGTACATATGAGTAGAAAATACTTGGACGTATTTCTAAATGTAATGGTTTGGCGTCAAGTATTTGTGCGGTACAACCACTATATTGGAGGTGGAAGTAAAGGACTAAAGAGACGATTATTCATATTGGGAGTAGAACCGGTGAGTATGCACATAAGGCAACCACAAGCATATGTACTACGTAGACAAAATTTGGGCTTGTAATATATATTATCTAGTTTTTCTGAACTTAAGTACAGTGATTAGTCACACCACGAGCTTTACGGTGAAGGAAAACATCGAGAGGAAACCTGCATAAGTCTGAGAAGAAATTCAAAGGCGTATGTATAGTCGTGCTCGAGTAACGGCGATGGACTCGCCATCTGTCACGTTGGCACCTAATATACCTCTGGCGGAAAGTGGGTGTGTGGGTATTACCTATACACCTCTGCCTACCCCGTCGGGGACCCTTGTGGGAAGGCGTGAGGATATATTATTATATATATTACATATAATACAATACAAATGTAACGGATCGCTGCCTGTACATTGAAAATATAAGAGAAAAATATTATAGGGACCTTTATCAACGCAAATAGCACCCAAAAACAATAATTGTTAGTTTTTTTTGTCTGTGAGTTTGTGCACGCTAATCTCCGAAACAGCTAATGCAATTTAGATGTGGCTTTCACTAATATATTGTGGTAAGCTTTACTTAACTTATCCCAAATAAACCAAAATATATAGCCTAAAAATGCTGCTCAGAGTGACTATTCCACGCGGACGAAGTCGCGGGCACAGCTAGTTAGTTATTAATATAATAATGCCTTCCTGAAAGTTTGGGATGAAAACACCACATGCAAATACAACCAACCTGGTCCGTACGCACAAAGTTGAATACACACACACATACACACATTACTATGGAGAGAGAACAATTCCAGGCAACGTCGCTCTGGACCGTTTATTAGCGCAAGTAATAAGAAAACTTGAGACCAATCTTTGCGAATTTGCATTTTATCAGCCAAAGAACACAACTTACTCTGGGGACGGTAGTAAGCGAGATGCAACCATTAAAATATTATATTGTTCACGAAAATAAATTAATTTAAAAAATAAATTACAAAATGAAATATAATTTAAAGTTCATGGTAGGCGAGCGGTTTGAGTTATCCTGCACTTAAGTACAGGGATTAGTCACACCACGAGTTTTACTGTAAAAGAAAAAAGAGGAAACTTGCATACGTTTGAGAAGCAATTCAATGTGTATGTATGGTCGTGCTACGGCAATAGACTCGCCATCTGGCTCGTTGGCAACTAAGATATATATTTGGCAGAAAATAGGTCAGTAGGTAACACCTACACACCTCTGCCTACCCCTTCGGAGACTTATGGTAAAGCGTAAAGATATGTGTATGATAATAATAGACATTGAAGTTTCACTGATACCGTATATAAGAACGATACTAGGTATATATATTTTTTTAATATATGAAAAAAAATAAAAAAAAAAATGTTAAGGGTGTTCATTGGTTTGTTATTATATAGCCTGAGATTAGATAACGTAACTAGAAGATGCCGTTAGGTTGACCTCTCAAATTTATAGATTTAATCGCTCTTTTGGAAGAACGTTAACATTATATGAAGCCTTTACCAATGTTCTAAATGTGACACTTTGGATGGAGAGTGGGATAGATTGGGTGAAATTTGGCAAAGGCATTATTGTCTGCTATAATAAATAATAAATACCTGGGACAATTCCACACAAATTGACCTAGTCCCATGTAAAGCAAAGCTTGTGTTATGGTAACTAGACAACGATATATTTACTGATATAGATCGATATATACATAAATACATAGGACATCCAAGACTAAGGTACAATTACTCGTGTTCATCACACAATTATCTGCCCACAGCGAGATTCGAACCCGCGACCTCAAGTTTCATAGTCAGAAGCTCTAACCACTAGACCAGACAGACGGTCGTCAAATGGGACATAGAGTTGTATTCCAGAAAGAAAATACGTGTTCTAAATCTTAAGAATGTATGTACCTATATGATGTTCTGATTAAGGTTTTATTGCGTTCTTGATGGGTGTCTCTCGCAAACGCCCCTCCGAGACCACCTCGCGCAGCAGTCTTATGATAACAATTTTCCCACTTTTTTATCTCGTGTTTTTTATATTATTAGGGCGACAAGTACAAAAGCCGCCGCGATTTGCTTCGCAGGTTGTGTTACTATTACTTCTGAAATTAGGAGCGTTAACATTGCTGGAATTATCTAAGACAAATTGTTTTTATCGCTATACATTAAAAGTGACCGTTCTCGTTGTATGTATGTAAGATTTGTATGTAAGTATGTTTCTAAGGAATTGACTCAAAAAGTAATGGACCGATTTAAAAACTTCTTTCACCATTTGAATGCTTCATTATCACTGATTAATATAGACTATTTTAATTGCAAGAGAAAAATACATTTTATCCCGAAATGTTTAAAAAATAAATGTCCACCCGTGCGAAGTCGGGACGGGCCGCTAGTATTTTATAAAAGTAAATTATGTCTTTAACTCATAACACAACCAATACATGATCTATCATACAGAAATTTTTAATCCTTGATATTTTCTCAAAATAATGTTGGAATCCGAGAGAGAGCCGTGGTGGCCGAGTGGTTCGAGCAGTTGCCTGCGACGCAAAGGTCGCAAGTTCGAATCCCGACTGTACCAATGAGTTTTTCTGAACTTAAGTACAGTGATTAGTCACACCACGAGCTTTACGGTGAAGGAAAACATCGAGAGGAAACCTGCATACGTCTGAGAAGAAATTCAAAGGCGTATGTATAGCCGTGCTTGAGTAACGGCGATGGACTCGCCATCTGTCACGTTGGCACCTAATATACCTCTGGCGGAAAGTGGGTGTGTGGGTATTACCTATACACCTCTGCCTACCCCTTCGGGGACCCTTGTGGGAAGGCGTGAGGATATATTATTATTAATGTTGGAATCAGTGTTGCGTCCAAATTAAACGTCTTGGGCGGCATAGTAAACATTATCTTTTACCTACCTATATTGCTATATCATATCATCACGCCTTCCCACAAGGGCTCTCGACGGGGTAGGCAGAGGTTTGATGGTAATACCTACCTAAATTACAATATATAGGATATATACGATGCATACAATTCAAAAGGAGAAACTACGAGCAATTTTTGCGTGTCAACGACCTCAGACCCAAATGTCATAATATCCTCGAATGGCTGTCGTATACGCGAATGAAACGCGAGTGTTTTCATTATACGCCCCAAACAAGGCATTGGGGATCCAACGGGGCCTATTCTCAAACTCGTCTCAAACTCATCGCGTAAACCCTGTAATGAATTCGTAACACTCGATAATTGACACGTCTGCGACGGTTTAATCCGGCCCCGGGACCGCGCTAAGATCTCGACAACTTCTGATATTTCACACACGAATTTCGCTTGGCTACATTAGTCGGCTTGTGAGAATTGGTCGGTGATGGTATTATTAGCCGACTTCCAAAAATGATATACATATATTTGACTTGTTTAATTGTACGTGCAAGAACCTGTCTTATCTTATCTTTTAGCCGACTTTCTAAATTATACCCTAACGCCTTCTCACAGGGTTCCCCAAAAGGGTAGGCCGTATCTACCCCACACACTATCTTTCCTTCAGAGATATATTTTAGGTGCCAAGGTGACACATGGCGAGTCCGTCGCCGTTACTCAGCCCAACTATACATACGCCTTTGAATTTCTTCTCAATTGGATGCAGGTTTCCTCTCGATGTTTTCCTTCAGCGTAAATCTCGTGGTAATTACTGTAATAAGTTCAGAAAAACTCATTGGTACATTATCGGGATTCGAACTTGCGATATTTGTGTCGCAGGCAGCTATTCGAACCACTCGGCCACCACGGCTATTCTATAAATGTAATAATTATGTAATGACCATAATTACTAAGCACTGTTTTGTATTGTCTTTTCTCATACAGTCCTAAGAAATACCAATTATTAAAATATGCCAAACCATTTTACTAACAATTTAGTTTTCACTTGCATTGACCAATTCAAGCCATGCCAATTCGAGACTTGATAGTAGAAAACGTAATTAACTCAGGTAAATCGGATTGGGCGAAAGTTTTCGCACGATAACTGGAGCGGAAACCACCCCTCGCCCCCGCACCCCCACACACGAGCCTACGTAATAAGGGCGGTTTATGACGCTCATTAAAATTTTAAGTGTGGAACAAGTTCGTTCGGTGCAGCGAAAGCAACTGGTACACGGTTTATTACTTTGTGTTTTGTGAAATGAAACCCTTCAGAACAGGCTTAAGATGATCTTCTGAATGTGACGAGAGGTTTTATTGTCGGAAATGTTTCGGTGTAAAATGTGTCCGTTGAGGTTGCATTGGGGTGGGTTCTTTGGACCATAACCTATTATGAAATCCAAAGAGCGACATCGATTGCTAGAAAATATGGTAAAATACATTATAATTGTATATCCTCACGCCATCCCACAAGGGTCCCCGAAGGGGTAAGCAGAGGTGTTTAAGTAGAACCCACAAACCCACTTTACGCCAGAGACATATTTTAGGTGCCAACGTGACAGATGACGAGTCCATCGCCGGTACTCAAGCACGACTATGCAAACACCTTTGAATTTCTTCTCAAACGTATGCAGGTTTCATCTGGATGTTTTCCTTCATCGTAAAGCTCGGTGATGTGGTGGTATACCAATACACCTCTGCCTATCCTTTCGGGGACTTTTGTGAGAATGCGTGAGGATTATTTTATTATAACAAATTATCGTATGTAGTTTTAAATTCACGTTAACATTCAACAAAGGTACCTTAGGCCCCGCGTCAGTACTAACTTATTACTTGACTAACTTATTCACATCACACCTGGCTGGAGAATTTCACTTTGCACCCCCGGCCCATTGGAATCAATTACAAATAGGCCGCCAGTGCGCCACGGAAGCATCATTAAATCAAATCGCACCACAAAACCTATTTAAAAAAAGCGATTTTTTATCCAACCCCTGAGATGTAGTACGCATAACTTCACAGCTAGGGTCAGCATGCTATTTCGGGACATTTGAAAAAATATGTATGAACTCTGATATTTTTTAGATAAATTACTATTCTTTCATATATAAAGAAGCAAATAGCCGAGTGGTCCGTGTATTTGAATGAAATACAAAGATTGCAAGTTTGAATGCCGACCGTACCAATGAGTTTACTGAACTGAAGTACCAGTGATTAGTAATACCACGAGCTTTAAGATGAAGGAAAACATCGACAGGAAACCGCATACGTTTAAGAATAAATTCAATGACGTACCTACACGTAGAACGACTACGTGTACTTGAGTTACAGCGACGGACTCGCCATCTGTCACGTTGGCATTTAAAATATATCTTTGGTGGGAAGTGTGTGTGGGTACTACCTATATACCTCTATCCACCCCTTCGGGAATCTCTATCGACTCTTATGGGAAGTCTCGAGGATATTATTATTATTTTAAAGGTTTTTTTTGAACACGCAAATTTCAGGGAGTACTAGTCCGATATATATTTTTTGTTGCATTATTGTGACTAAGCATACAATTCTATAAGCTAACATTATGTAATTACGGTATTCGTGTCATACATGGAATTCCGGAAGAATATCTACAGAAATCCATATTGAATTACTACTCCATTATAAGTATAAAAAATAAAATAAAATGTCCGTTCAAATTCATGGGCACTCTACATCTTTCTATTTAAGGTGCTCGGTGTGTTCGCGTATTCCCTTTAATTTATTTCAACTGGAATGTTAATCGGGCCCCTATTTGCTTAGGAAGGTACTTGAAGGTAAAGTGCTGTGCCTTTTGCCCTTGCTCTCAAATCTAATTACATCTATAAATCTGTTCATGCCAATGATATGAATAAAATACTCACTTCTCATTCGCAAAAAACCATTAACCGAGTGCTAAGACGATTGGTATACAAAATTATTCACAAAAACAATAGTATATTGGTGGGACTTAGCTCTTATCCCGACTGAGCAAGAATTGTTCTTACTCTTATAATTGTTGTGCCTATAGTGCATATTATTACTAACTGTTGTAAAATACTAGACATTCTTAATAAATAAATCTTTATGATTTTTGTAGTCGATGTACACACATTTGGATTTGTTGTCTGGGAATTGTATTTACAGTCATTTTACTATGTAGTGTTAAATAATTGAGCAGATTATTATAGAGTACCCTGCGATGGACTCGACATGATAGTATGTCTAAGCAAGATTTTGCCTTATTGAATTGTTAATAATTGTCAAAGCCAGCGTACTATCCTTCCATAGCCACAGTATATCCTTACCAATCCGTACTTTTAACCGTTGCGTAGTAAGACTACGTTTAATTAGCTGCAAAATTATCTCCGCAGCTACAACCTCCAAGGAGTAATAAATCACCTGCCTGGAATAGCGTGTACCTATCAGTAGGTACTCGCTATTCCACGCTAATGCTTACTATATTACTAAATGCAATTAGTCGAAATCTTTTGTATATAGATTCGTATATCTAAAGAAATTCAAAGGCGTATGTATAGTCGTGCTGGAGTAACGGCGATGGACTCGCCATCTGTCACGTTGGCACCTAATATACCTCTGGCGGAAAGTGGGTGTGTGGGTATTACCTGTACACCTCTGCCTACCCCTTCGGGGACCCTTGTGGGGCGTGAGGATAATCAATCAAATTTTAAATTCTTAAGATATCTTATTTCAAGAAAAATCCTTACATATCACATAGCACCAACCAATCAAGTAAAACCGTTTTCAATAAATTCCCGCAGTCAGTACTTAGGCGATTAATAGCGACAGTACGATTTCAAAAATGGAAGATCAACAATTGAATAGACATGGATCCAATCCATTTAGTGCTGTAAATCTACCCATATGCGTTTGTAAGTGGGTGTACACCCCTGCGGGCGATATGGGGATCACAATGGTATATCTATTGGATTTCAAAAGTTTTTTTTAGATCTTTTCAACAATTATAAACTTGCAATGATGATGAAAATTAAAAATTGTCTCGCATTCCCACAAGCGTTACCGAAGATGTAGACCGAGGTGTCAAGGTGTCAAAACGCTCATTTGAGATAGGTGCCGACGTGAAATATGGTGAAACTATCGCCGTTTCTCAAGGACGACACTTATTTTAGTTGCTCTTGATTGTATTAAATCAAAATACATTTATGTAAATTCAATTACAATTACATTGTAATTTATAAATGGTTTACAATCATGACCATAAATAGAAACAATTATTTAAGACATTTTGCAAATTTTAGGCATTTCGTACCAGCTAACTTTGAGTATTGCAGGCTTGGCATGACGGGCGTTTTATAAATAATAATATCCTCATGCCATCCGACAAGGTTTCCAAGGTACCCGAAGGGGTAGGTAGAGGTGTGTAGTGTACACACCCACTTACATATATACATATAATCACGCCTCTTTCCCCTAAGGGGTAGGCAGAGACCACTTCTTTCCACTTGCCGCCGAATATATATTTTTAGGTACCAACGTGATCTTTTGGCACCTAAATATATAATCGTGAGGCTTTTTAACTGTTATAAATACCAAAAAGAAAGATTTGTACCCTTGATTTGCACATAGTGAAACTTGTAATTTTTTTCCCATTTCCAAACAAATAAGCTTGCTGAAATATATATAAATATACTCTTATAAACCTATAGTGGCTGAGTGGTTCGAGTAATTGAGTACGACGCAAAGATCGCAAGTTCGAACCCCGACTGTACCAATGACTTTCTAATCTTAAATACAGTGCTAAGTCACACCACGAGCTTTACGGTTTCAAGAGCGTATGTATAGTCGTGCTTGTGTAACGGGGATGGACTCGCCATCTGTCACGTTGGCACCTCAAATATATCGCTAGCAGAAAGTTGTATACGAGTTGTATGGGTATTACCTATACACCTCCGCCTACTCCTTCGGGAACCTTGTCGGAAGGCGTGAGGATATAATATTATTTATCATGTCAGTCCAACAAAATTCTCTCAGCAGGTCAACACCAACAGCCGTTGATTTTTAGCTTCACAGGCGGAATCATCCCATTTTCACATCGTCAAATCTTTTTCCCTAGGATGTCATCAAATCAAAATTACGTTGAAACATAATTTTGCCGTCTCGTCTGGAAAGTGCACATGCCATCGGCAGTAGCCCTGCATGACTGCGGGTATAAGCCCAGTCAAATATCGCGCAAGGAAGTCGTGTTAAACCCTTCGCCCTCCTACAACAAATAACGTCCCCGCGAGCTATGAATATGCATACCTCCGCGTAACATGGTAATGAATTCAGTTGTAACATTGTTAACGCGGCCGCTTCGTTATTAATGCAAAAATGTAATGTTTAGGATATATTCCGAATGCGAAATCCTTTCCAAATATGCACAAGAAACTGCTTTGCATATTAAATTAGCCATTTGTGGCGCCTCAACCGCATCTCGCAAGGCATCGTCGGGCGCGGAGGTATCGCCGAGAAAATACGTTTAGTGTTAAAGGTGGCATGAATTAAATATCGGCGTTGAGGTTTTAATGGAACTTTCCATCCTCCCGATAAGATTTAATCTATTAAACGAATTACTTTATCTGCTCAAAATATTTACTAGCACATTATCTTCATTCCCATCTTTTTACTACGTCAATTGCCTTCAGACTTCATGCATTCATATAGTTAGTGGCATAAGAAATGACTGCATGCTATTTACTGGAGCACAGAAGAATTTCTTTTGATTTCTTTACGGTATGCGGTTACTATCGCCTATCGACGCTACCAACACGTAATGCATCGTACATTTTAATTAGATACTTCAATATATATTTCCATTATATAGCAGAATCCAACCCCGCTAGGATCTCACCTGCGCAGTTTTTTGTGGTCTCCGTCTACGCGAAAGACACGATTAAACACTTAAGGGTGTAGCCGTGGGAAGGAAAATCTTTTGATATAAACTGTGTAGTACGAGTACATAACAGTAAAGTTACAACGTTCTTTGGACCTTATTGAATCTGTTGATCTTATAGCATGTTAAATGATTAGAGAAAATGCTCATGTGGGACAGAGGCGAAGCTCATAAACATTATGCTTTTTGGATTTGGAACTTTTAAGCACTGATCGCAAAACAAGCAAAGACTCGCACTGCCATTCCCAAAGTATCTAGTGACCAGTGAAATTTCTCCTTGCGTTCCCTGTTTGACAGCAATCTTTGCCTGAAACCAGACACTCCAACTCTCATATCGCTGTGTAGGACAACGGGTAGCCCGTTCAGAATAATTTTAGTAAGCTTTTAGTCATTACTAAGTATATATTTATTAATCAGTTAAATGAACCACAATATAGCGAGATCTCAAGACCAAGTTCTCTTGTAACCGCAATGCTCATTTCTGAATGATTTATACTCCGAGATGAGACACCATTTATCTCGCGTGTGAAAATGCATGTGTTTGTGCTTGCGTTTTTCTATACAGATATTCATTAATTATAACTTTGATACCTGCATTTTAACTATATACATAATATATCAATATTAATGCCTCTAGTATTGTCCCAAAGGAATAAGCAGTGAAAATTACATACACTTTCTCTCAAATCTTTAAGTACCAATGTGGCAACATGCCCCGTCTGTCGGATACTTGTCTTTATATACAGTGACCCTGCACGCATATATACATAAATACAAGCATATAAGACGCCGTGGTGGCCGAGTGGTTGGCATAGTTGCCTGCGTCACAAAGATCGCAAGTTCGAATCCCGCTGAGGTCAGATATTTGTGTGATGAACACGAATATTTGTACCTTAGTCTTGGATGTCCTACGTATCTATGTATATATCTATCTATATAAGTAAATATATCATTGTCTAGTTACAATAACACAAGCTTTGCTTAATTTGGGACTAGGTTAATTTGTGTGGAATTGTCCCAGGTATTTATTATTTATAATAATAATATATAATATATCCTCACGCCTTCCCACAAGGGTCCCCGAAGGGGTAGGCAGAGGTGTATAGGTAATACCCACACACCCACTTTCCTTCCCAGAGGTATATTAGGTGCCAACGTGACAGATGGCGAGTCCATCGCCGTTACTCGAGCACGACTATACATACGCCTTTGAATTTCTTCTCAGACGTATGCAGATTTCCTCTCAATGTTTTCCTTAACCGTAAAGCTCGTGGTGTGACTAATCACTGTACTTAAGTTCAGAAAAACTCATTGGTACAGGCGGGATTCGAACTTGCGACCTTTGCGTCGCAGGCAACTGCTCGAACCACTCGGCCACCACGGCTTTCGTTACCACGTTTCGTTACTTTACCACGTATATTTGTTATTATTATTATTAAAGACACTGAAAACGTTGAAACAAAAAGTACAACGAGGTGAACCGGCCACAATTACCCAAATTTTACAATCAAGGAGATGGTAACCACAGCTCTACAAATTAAAGTCGTCACTAATAACCGCTGGGGTGTTGCTACCCCGCGGCACATTACAACTATCCTATAAAATATGCATAGACCGGAACGGGAAAATTAATTTGAGACAATGCGCGCCAGCCGTGGCTGAACAGCCCGCCACTTTTACACTGCGTTGAGTTTTTATCTATTTACAATTTTACAGATGTGCATCACAGCTTCTAGGTGTTATATTAAATTTGTTGGCGTGAATGAGGGCGTGATTGTAAAGATGAAGAAAGGCATGTTACGCCGGTTTGGACATACAGAAAGGATGAGCGAAGAAAGATTGACGAAACAGATATACAAAGCAACAGTGTGTGCAAGGAGAGGCAGAGGAATACCACGTCCCAACTACCTGGATCAAATCGATCGGTCGCTCAAGGACGGAAACGTCAAGAGTACTCGAAACCGACGAGCATGTATGAAGAGACTGATGAATGTGGACTAAGCGAAAGAGGTTTCTAGATCTAGAAAGAACTCACGCTCTACACTCTGCCTACCCCATTAGGGACTCAGCATGATGGTATGTTTATACCTGACGCCTTCCCATAAGGCTCCCTTAAGGGTTAAGATGAAGAAAAATATTAAGAGGAAACCTGCATACATTTGAGAAGAAATTCAAAGGTGTATGTATATTTGTACACCATCCTGTCAAGTTGGAACTTAAAATATATCTCAAGAGGAAATTGGATGGGTACCTACCTACACACATCTGCTTACCCCTTCACGCCCTATGGGAAGGCGTGAAAGGTATGTATGTGTATTTACAACAAGTAAATAATTTGCTTATTCTTTCCAATATACATATCAAATGGTTTACTTTCAAGTCTAAAGTTTTACTCGACCAAAATAAAGCCCAATACGGTGAAATCACTGTAGGAAATATTTAAATAGGTAAAAGTCCCATTGTGCAGGATGGGACGTCGAGAATTGCCTATTACCAAGCTGAAGCGCCCCTGTATTGCTGTTTTATCCAATTTATCGACCTCTCTAGCTATTTAAAGGAATAGTTCTTCAGACAATTGCGATTTATTTCGTGAACTAAGACCTGTGATTATATGATTTTTATTTCATTTTTAGGTGCAGCGTTCGGGTTGGTCGCTTCCATGGAGAAGGACCGACAAGAAACTCCATGGTTACTCTTTTCAAATCATTAGGCTATATACAATAATAATATTTTTACGTTACAGCAATAGTACTTAAGTACGGGGGAATTATAATTTCACAACTATGTTCGATACGGTCCGGTCTAAGGTCCGGTTCTTCTCCATGGAAGCGACCAACCCGAACCGTGCTTCTTTTTCGACGTTTTATAAGGCTTTTAAGGGCTTATGTGAAATAAAAAGATTTTGATTTGATTTGATTCTTTAACATCAGTTAACGCGCACGCATACGCTGCGTTTCAAAGACGTGTAATTTCGTCCGGCAGTATATTTCAAAGCGGCCGTTTTCAACCCCGTTTTACGCAAAGGGAGGCATATATTGCGCCACCTTAACAGCAACATTGTTTTATCGCGCTCATTATGAGGGAATCTGCAGGCTAGTGGCTTCTCATTTACATTGGGAACTTGGCTGCACGAAATTTGCAAGAAATATTGATTCTATATTGAAACATGGAATTTGCTGTCACTATTGGGGTCTAGTGTTCCGCTCCCATGTCGCACGCATTATTTACAAAAGAAAACTTAAATAAATAGATAAATTTAATTGACGGCGAGTATCGGATCATAATGTATTCAGGATCTAGTCTCCACTTAACTACCACAAAGGTATTTTATACATATAACTACAGGGTAGGCAAAGAGAGTACATCGCCAGACTTACGGGCCTCTTTAGATCACATATATAATATTTATATTTTAAATTAATGTTTATATAAAAGCCTGAAGTCTGTAAAAAATATTAAAAGATGACTTTCAGTTTCTTTAAGAGCATACATACATATCATCACGCCAAGTCCCTAACGGTGTAGGCAGAGAGTATAGAGCGCTAGTTCTCTAGACTTGCATACCTCTTTCGCTTCCTCCAAATTCATCAGTCTCTTCATACATGCTCGTCGGTTACATTAAGAGAAATAATGAGCACTCCGTTTTGATGTATCTACCCATCAATAGTACGCAAAAACTTCAATCAAATCGTATTAATTGGGAATAGGCAACGTTGGTATTACAACGTAATTTGATGTACTTCCCAATGGAAATCTGCAACGTAGCTCGGAATAGAGGGCGAAGTGCGCCCCTCCTCGGTGCGCTAGACTATGATAATTAATGCTTGCAAGTACTGCGAGCTACGAGCGGTATCACAAGCTACTGGGACAATATACAAATTAATACTACTTGAGTTCTTATGTGGATTATCCCTTCGGAATCTAAACCCCAATTTAACAAATATATATTTATATATATATATATATATATATATCCTCACGCCTTCCCACATGGGTCCCCGAAGGGGTAGGCAGAGGTGTATAGGTAATACCCACACACCCACTTTCCGCCAGAGGTATATTAGGTGCCAACGTGACAGATGGCGAGTCGCCATCTGTCACGTTGAGCTTTTCTGAGCTAACGTACAGTGATTAGTCACACCACGAGCTTTACGGTGAAGGAAAACATCGAGAGGGAGCCAGCATACGTCTGAGAAGCAATTAAACGGCGTATGTATAGTCTTGCTTGAGTAACGGCGATGGACTTGCCATCTGTCACGTTGGCACCTATAATATATCTCTAGCGGAAGGTGAGTGTGTGGTTACTACCTATACACCTTTGCCTTTCCCTTCGGGGACCCTTATGGGAAGGCGTGAGGATATATTGTTTAGTATTTATTAAAATTATGAAGAGGTCTGCAAGTCTGGAGAGAACTGGCGCTCTCTGCCTACCCGTCGAGTCCAGGTCTGATGATTTGTATTTTTTTAGATCAGAATTATGACTATATCTGAGTACGATGCATGATACAGGTTTCGGTAATTCGAGTAGAAAACTATAAGTACATTTAAAACCCGATAGGTACGTTTTGCTATCAACAAGCTAACAAATCAAATCCCACGTAACTGGGTAAATGTAATAGGGCAGTAAGTAGAGAATAAGAGCTGCTAATACCTCAATGGGCGGTGCCGATAACATTCCGCAGATTAAGCCTCGATCCTGCAAGGCCGCGATTAATTGCGATACTCACAATTGTCTGCTCACATACGCTCTGGTTTGCGGGCTATTGTTTTCTTTGGAAAATGAGATGTCTAACTCTAAGCACCTAAGTTAATTATCTAAGAAGCAGATCTAGAGAATCTGCATACGTTGCAGACGAAAATTTTATTAATTAATTTAAGAAAATTAATTTAAGAGAGGTAGAGCATAACGGGTTTCCCGTTCGAATTTGGAGCTGCCCGACTGGGGCAGGACCTCCGCCTTACCGAAGTCCGTAGCCAAATAACACAATTTTTTGTGGTGTGTTCCTACGCGGTGAATAAGGTTTCCAGTAATGAGCTCCTTGGGGCGGGGGGATTGTTACACTGTGTTGGAAGCAGAGGGATTAAACCCATTATGCTGCCAACACACACACTCTGTGTTCTCCGAACACAGAGTGTGTTCTCCGAACACAGAGTGGCAACGCGCAAGTGATAATTCGGTATCGTGAGCGTAAATAGGCTACGGTAACCCTTTCCCATCAGGTGGGCCGTATGCTTGTTTTTCCACTCTTGTTGTATAAAAAAAAACAAAAGCATAAGTATAGTCCAGCTTTAGAAGCGGCTTGGTCTTGCCACCTGTCACGTTGATACCGAAATATATCTCCGGCGAACGCGAGTGTTGTTACAACTATTTTATAATATCTCTCTACTCCCCGAGGGGTAGGCAGAGGTGTGTAAGTAGTAGCAACACATCCACGTTCCGCAAGAGATATAGTTTTAATCTCTTCTCAAACGTATGTCTAACCTAACCTATAAAGATTTACTCTCGATGTTTCCTACGCCATGAAGCTCGTGGTGTGACTAATCACTGCGGTTAAGTTCAGAAAAACTAATTGGTACAGTTGGGATTTAAACTTGCAATTGTGTTGCAGGCAACTAACTACAGAACCACTCGGCAACCACAGCTCTTGTTTATTGTATGAAAAAATATAGTAAAACAATTATTATTGTTAGTGAATGTCAGACTTGTGTTTGGGCAGACAGGTCAGACAGGCCGCCCGATATGATATTTGCAATGCTTTTTTTCTGAGGCTTTTTAACTGGACTTTCTGTTAACCTATTTATTCAAAAGATTAATGATATGATCTCCTGAATTCCCTTTGTAAGATCTCCTGAAAAACTTCTATGCTATTTCCATAAGTAAGCATGTAAATACCTACTCTCCACATCAAATCACATCTCTAAGTCTTAAGTGGTCCCTGCAGAAGTCGGCGTCACCACAAAACCCCTAATTTTTCGGTTCATTTAACTGTCTTATGGTTTAAGGCGCCGATAGATTTGCCATCAGACGGACAGCCGGCCCCTATAATAAACTCGATCCCCCATCGAATAAGCATTTCTATTATTCCTATTTGATATGGGTTCAGTACTCTATACATGCCTTAAGTTACCGGACTCGCCATCTGTCACGTTGGCACCTAATATACCTCTGGCGGAAAGTGGGTGTGTGGGTATTACCTATACACCTCTGCCTACCCCTTCGGGGACCCTTGTGGGAAGGCGTGAGGATATATTATTATTATTATTATAAGTTACCTCAATGTATGTTTGTACAAGCACACAGTTTTAAGACATATTCAGGAATGTTTTAATTTATAGATGTTAATAGCCTTCCCGCATGGGTTCCGAAAGGGGTGTAGAGTAACACACATTATTCGCCAGAGGATAGAAGGCGAGTCCATCGCCGTTTCGCAAGCTCGACTAAACGACTATAGATTTTTGAAACGAATATATATAAAAAAATATACGCATATACATATCGTTACGCCGAGTTCCTAACGGAGTAAGCAGAGCGAGAAAAGAGCGCTAGTTCTTTCTAGAGTCCAATCTTTTTTATAGAAAAAAAAAACATAGATACAATGGGGATTTGAACGTCAATTTTAATTGTATAGGAAAATTTGTGTACCTATACATTTCGTGGTGTTAATCGAACATTGTTCAATCATAATGATGATAGATATATCATCATAATCAGAGTAAAGATTTCAGCCATTTTATTAATTTTTTGATATAAAAAAAACGTTTTGCAACCTTCTGAAAAGAACCCTAAAATTAACATCCCCTGCTTCGAATATGGGTCCAAGAATAGGAAAAACTAAATATAAAAAGTCATACATGCGTCCCCTGCCAGCCAAGCGAGGAGGTATCGATAAATCCACTCCTGTCTGGATTATAAGAACTTATTGTGGGATGATAGCTATTGAAAGTTCGCTGTGTCTCTGCATTGTTCCCTTGTGAATTACGGCCGATTTTTTTGATTTATATTCCTAATCTTATTCCCGACCGGAATATTATTAGACAGATCGAAAGGTTTACATGCATTTCTGATTGATATGCCCGGCATAGTTTTGATGAAGTATTTTAGTCGACTGAGTTCAATTAACAATAAAAAAAATCAACGATCCTAAGCTCACAAGGGTCTGAAACCACTGAGTATGAGGAGAGACTGCTGTATGTGTTCTACCACTCTTATTCTGTGTAGAGTACAGTAGGTGTTCTGACAACCTCTCTCCATCGACGGGGATTTCAAGCCCATACCTTGGACAAAACAGATCTTGCACTGCGCAGTTTAAACCGATATCCCTGGGGTTAATTCCTTTAACTGTTTACTATCAGATAGACCGCATGCTGTTCCTGAGATTAGCGCATACCAACTGTGCATCTTTTTTGTTTATTAGTATACATTTTAGAAAGGCAGGCAGAGGTCTCCTTTTAAGAGAGGTAGGAGCGAATTTGGAGCTGCCCGACTGGAGCAGGACCTCCGCCTTATAGAAGTACGTAGCCAAATAACACAATTGATTGTGCTGTGTTCCTACGTGGTGAATAAGGTTTCCAGTAATGAGCTCCTTGGGGCGGGGGGAGGATTGTTACAGTGTGTTGGAAGCAGAGGGATTAAACCTTATGCTGCCAACACACTATAATACTCCGAACACAGAGTGGCAACACGCAAGTGATACTTCGGTATCGTGGGCGTAAGTAGGCTACGGTAACCGTTTCCCATCAGGTGGGCCGTATGCTTGTTTACCACTCTTGTTGTATATAAAAAAAAAACACTTTCTGCTGAGAGATATTTCATGTACCGTCATGATAAATGACAAGTCCATCTCCGTTTCTCAAGCACGATGATACATACGTTTTTGAAGCGGATACGTTTCTTCTCAAGCGGATGCAGGTTTGCTGTCGATGTTTTCCTTTATCGTTAAACTCGTGGTGTGAATAGAAATACGTATTGATACAATTTCAAATCCCCATCGAATAATTTACTATAGAGTTCTGTGGTTTCCCATATACAGCGTTGGTGATATCAGTGTGTTATCGCTCGATCTAACGTGGGATGGGGTGAACCTACTTCGTTCGATTCCTGGCTGCTATCGCTGACTGGGATCTCGTCTGAGGTGGTTGTTGGAGATACAATCCCTTTTAGTACAACGTATGAAAAAACATTAAACAATCTAGAAGAGATCCTGGCATCCTTCAAATTTCATGGACTGAAGTATTGACTAAATTTATATTTTTTTTAGAGAAGCATATTTTATTTTATAAGTCTTAACTAGGAACTAGTTATTATGGAATTAAATAAACAGTTTAAAAACCTACTATTACGTTATTGTTGCTTTGAAGTTTTTTTTTGTTTTAGAAAAATAATAAATAAATAAAAAAGAGCCGTGGTGGCCGAGTGGTTCGAGCAGTTGCCTGCGACGCAAAGGTCGCAAGTTCGAATCCCGACTGTACCAATGATTTTTTCTGAACTTAAGTACAGTGATTAGTCACACCACGAGCTTTACGGTGAAGGAAAACATCGAGAGGAAACCTGCATACGTCTGAGAAGAAATTCAAAGGCGTATGTATAGTCGTGCTTGAGTAACGGCGATGGACTCGCCATCTGTCACGTTGGCACCTAATATACCTCTGGCGGAAAGTGGGTGTGTGGGTATTACCCATACACCTCTGCCTACCCCTTTGGGGACTCTTGTGGGAAGGCGTGAGGATATTTATTTATTTATTTATAGAAAAATAATAGTGTGTAAATAATAACTTACCTGGAAGTGTTCTCGAGCTCGTCAGGTAGCGGGGGTTTACGGCGTTTCCATTCCACCTAAGAGCTATGTATCTATAGAGTTATAGATCTACAAGAAGGGGCCGCAAAATATAAATTACCTTTAGTCTATTGAAATAAGAATATACAAAACGAAAGTGTGTGCAGAGGAAGACCACGTTCCAACTTCCTAAATCAAATTGACTGGACAGTCAAGGACGGGAACGTCAAGAGTACTCGAAACCGACGAGCATGTATGATAAGACTGATGAATGTAGTCGAACCTAAAGAGGTATATAAGTCTAGAGAGAACTGGCGCTCTATCCTCTCTGCCTTCCCCGTTAGGGACTCGGCGTGATGATATTTATGCAATATATAAAATACTATGTCGAAAACTTACATTCTACAAATAATTAAAAAGAGCCGTGGTGGCCGAGTGGTTCGAGCAGTTGCTGCGACGCAAAGGTCGCAAGTTCGAATCCCGACTGTACCAATGAGTTTTTCTGAACTTAAGTACAGTGATTAGTCCGAGCCATTACACCACGAGCTTTACGGTGAAGGAAAACATCGAGAGGAAACCTGCATACGTATGAGAAGAAATTCAAAGGCGTATGTATAGTCGTGCTTGAGTAACGGCGATGGACTCGCCATCTGTCACGTTGGCAGCTAATATACCTCTGGCGGAAAGTGGGTGTATGGGTATTACCTATACACCTCTGCCTACCCCTTCGGGGACCCTTGTGGGAAGGCGTGAGGATATATATTAAAAAGTGTCAGTTTGGTAGGGGGGTTAGGGGGCTGAGATGTCAGCACCAATCACACATTTTTTGGGTTTGACTGGGTGGTCTGTCACCAACGGCGTCTTCTTTGTTAATTAAGTATCATCATCATCATCATCATCAGCCCACTCTAGTCCACTGCTGGACATAGGCCTCCCCTAATGATTATCCCATAATTAAGTATGTACAGTAGTTATACCAAGAGTTTTAAGGTGAAGGAAAACATCGTAAGAAAACCTACATCCGTTAGAGAAGACATTCAATGACGTTACTTCAGATTAATAGCAAATGTGGTTTAAGGCCTATGTTATTGCGTGACGTAGCGTTAGATATATATCTTGTAGCCTTTTCTTCATCTTTCATACTCTGTGCTGTCAATATAGTAATTATCAGATTAGTCCCAAGCCTCTGAAGATAAGAGTCGCTTTATAAATCTGCTCCACAATAGGATATATCTTAATTAAACGCAAGGAAACTACTGTGATCACGAAGATGGCGATGTATGATTGGCTTGTGTATGGCTTTATAAGACTAATTGAGCCAGCTATTAATTGATTAGTAGAACTACGTGACACATCATCTTCAGGAAATAAATAAATACCTTAGGACAATAAAATTCCACAAAAAGCTTGTGTTATGGTAACTAGACAACGATATTTACTTATATGGATAGATATATATTTATATATAGAACATCCATGACTATGGTACAAATGCCCTGCACAAATATCTGCCCCAAGCGGGAATCGAACCCGCGACCTCATGTTTCGCAGTTAGGAGTTCTAACCACTAAACCAGACGGCCGTCTTAATTTAAGAGTAAGAGTAAGTAAGAGTAAGAGAGCGAAGAGATATCGTATTTACCAGTAGTGCTTTTAAACCTACAAACGTCTAGACGCCGCACAAAAGAATTTTAATTTGAGCCGAGTAACCAATGCGTCGATATCGCGGATGCGAGTCGATTCCTTTGTACCAAACTTGTATGTGCAACCTTTTCGCTCAAGCCACCGCTCTTCACAACGAAACCCCCAGTTCAAATACTAAGTTAGACAAAAGAGGGGAGTCAGAAGTAGTTTCCAAGATACCTTCGAACTTTCCCGTTTCCTTTATCCCAAAAGTAAGTGTTTGTTAAATTATTTTTTCGTGTTCCTCGCGCTTTATGACGCGTGTACTCGGAATATCTCGAGTTTAACAGATTTTGTTGGCCGTAGTTTTGATATCATATTCAACTTTTTCTGTGTTTCATTCTACTGGAACACTTAAATATATTTTGTATAATAAATATATAGTGGTTAGAGCTCCTGACTGCGCAACTTGAGGTCGCGGGCTCGATTCCCGCTGAAGGCAGATATTTGTGTGATGAACACGAATATTTGTACCTTAGTCTTCGATGTTCTATGTATTTAAGTATTTATCTATCTATATAAGTAAATATATCGTTGTCTAGTTACCATAACACTAGCTATGCTTAAATAGTCACTATGTCAATTTGTGTGGAATTGTCCCAAGGCATAGGTATTAGAAAAATAAGGAAAAAAAAGCATTAGTGTATTTAAAGTGTTAGGCGTTATTCGCAAAATCAATTTATATTCTTGTTGTAAGAGCCATGGTGAACGAGTGGGGCGAGCAGCGCAAACATTGCAAGTTCGAATCTCGACTGTAATAATTAAGTACAGTGATTAAGCACCAGCTTTCCCTGCATCCTGACGGAATTCAAATAGGTATTTATGTATATGCTTGAGAAGCGGCGAAAGACTCGCCTTGTTACGTTAGTACGTAAATGTACCTTTGCAACGACGGTGTGTTACATCATTGCCTACCCTTTCGGGGCTTCTATTGGGGATAAAAAAGTCACTCTGTTTTTAAGTAATCATATAATAATATATCCTCACGCCTTCCCACAAGGGTCCCCGAAGGGGTAGGCAGAGGTGTATAGGTAATACCCACACACCCACTTTCCGCCAGAGGTATATTAGGTGCCAACGTGACAGATGGCGAGTCCATCGCCGTTACTCAAGCACGACTATACATACGCCTTTTGAATTTCTTCTCAGACGTATGCAGGTTTCCTCACGATGTTTTCCTTCACCGTAAAGCTCGTGGTGTGACTAATCCCTGTACTTAAGTTTAGAAAAACTCATTGGTACAGTCGGGATTCGAACTTGCGACCTTTGCGTCGCAGGCAACTGCTCGAACCACTCGGCCACCACGGCTCTATAGTTTGTCTGTTTTTCTTTGTCGTCTTTATCTGTTTTTAAGTCATGCGTTAAATTCTATCTACGAAAATACATGTATATGATCGTCGCCCAATAGCAGTTAGTTAACATATCTATCGCTGTATAATTTTGCTATAACCACGTAGTCTTACCTTGCCTCGGCAAAGAAGCCGCAACGCCAAAACTCGTATAATGAAAGCCAATGATAGCATCGCAGCATCAATATTAATTTTGCTTCCGACGCTCCGTTCAGAAGAAGCTCTTGCGGTTGCATTGTTCCGAGATGAGGTAATTAATGAAAAATATTACATTTTAACATATTTGTGAACTTTGGAAGAGTAAATATGTGTTTGAAAATTAGTGTTTAACTAAATATGATCAATATATACTGTTGTTAAAAAATAAACCGGCAATATTCTCTCTCAGCCAACCCCGTTAGGGCCTCGGCGTGATATTATGATCATGATATTGCCAAATAACCCAAAAACAAAACTGGGACTGGGAGTCTGAGAGGAACTGCATCAGAGACGCTGACAAGACCCCAGCGCTTAAATTTATGATGATGGAAAGGAAACATAACTAGCAGAGAAGAATTCAAAAACTAATTTTAAAATTGTACTCCAACATCGAATCGATATAAATCATGAATGTTTGTCACAAAGCATCTAAACTTGAACGAGTTGCCGAGTCGAAGTTGTCACAAAAACAAATGGTTCCTTGGAATGCGAAAGTATGCGAGAGCTTTGACATTCGGGCTCCTTTTGTGCATAGTTTGCAGGCAGGTTCCAAGTCTCGTTCGATTGGCCCTACTTTTGATGCGAGATACTGTTGTCGAGATGACGATCTATTGAAATGTATACCATACACACAAATCCTGTGCGACTAAGAAATTGTTCCTTTCTAGACATGACATAGGTATTATTGAATTCTTATTGTTATTATTATCTTACGGGAATTTTTCTTATTATTCAAAGAAGTATGTATAATCTTATAATTATTAATATAAGAGACTGATGAATGTGAAGGAAGCGAAAGAGGTATGTAAGTCTAGAGAGAACTGGCGCTCTATACTCTCTGCCTACCCCGTTAGAGACTTGGCGTGATGATATGTATGTATGTATGTATGTATAATCTTGCTTGAGTTGCGGCGATGGATTGCTCATCTGTGATGTCGGCACCCGAAATATATATCTGGCGCAAAGGGGGTTTTTAGGTACTTATACACCTCTGCCTACCCCATCGCGGACCCTCGTCACATATTCAATACAAGTGTTGGTGAAAAAGGATTCCTGCAGCGTCGTCAGTGCGCGAGCGATACCGGTGTTGCAAGCGCTCATAGGCTGCGGTAAACGCTTACCATCACCTTACCATTGCTAGTTTGCCGCCCGTGAGGTATATGTAAAAAAAATAAAAAATCCTGTTACTATCCTATCTTAGAAAAGACCTGTCTTGAGAAGAAACGGGCGAATTAAGAAAAGATTTTCCCCTCACTCCCCACTTCCCAAAAGGGTTACCGCAGGCCTGTACCTATTGGTATTTTCTGAACTCAAATACTTTAAGCTATCAAACCACGAGCTTTACAGTGAAGGAAAACATCGCGTAAAAACCTTCATGCACCTAAATTCAAAGATTTAAAATATCGTGCTTGCGTAGCAGCAACGGCTTGCAATTGAATATATCTCCGGTGAAAAGACGGTGTTTATTTTCCTCTGCCTACCTATTTGGGGGCTGTTGAGACCAGCGTGAAGATATATTCTCTTTTTAAAATATAATTCCGTCGGTTGTACGTAGGGACTGTGTACATTTTGATGAAGACTGCTGTGTTTAGTGATTGTAGTTAAAAACGCCGTTAAAAAGAGCCGTGGTGGCCGAGTAGTTCGAGCAGTTGCCTGCGACGCAAAGGTCGCAAGTTCGAATCCCGACTGTACCAATGAGTTTTACTGAACTTAAGTACAGTGATTAGTCACACCACGAGCTTTACGGTGAAGGAAAACATCGAGAGGAAACCTGCATACGTCTGAGAAAAAAATCAAAGGCGTACTTATAGTCGTGCTTGAGTAACGGCAATGGACTCGCCATCTGTCACGTTGGCAGCTAATATACCTCTGGCGGAAAGTGGGTGTGTGGGTATTACCTATACACCTCTGCCTACCCCTTCGGGGACCCTTGTGGGAAGGCGTGAGGATATATTATAATATTTTTATTATTACATAGTTAAAAACACTTGTAGGATCGCACTAGTATGTAGTTTTAATGAATACATTTTTGTTTCAGATCACACCGGCTGTATTTCAAGGTAAGAGTTTTTTATGCTTTAAATACGATTTGATGATGATATAACAACTTACGGCCGCTGTTTGAGATCTTGAATTTCAATATAATTTAAATTTTGAACTCAAGAATGGATCTGAAGTTAAATAAATATTTATACCACTTTATGGCATAGCTTAGGGCAGCTCCACCAATTATACCAATGATGAATGATTGGCACCTAAAATATATTTCCAGCGGCAAACTAGGTGTGTGTGCACGACCTACCTTCCTCTTCCTATCTCTGCGTACCCCTCCGGGAGCCCTTGTGGTAGGTATGAAGATATTTAATTATATATACGTAGGTAAAATATTTCAACTGATTTACGTTTATATTGAATAACTTAAGATCAGAGATCGCGATAATAAGTAGTAACAAGTCACTACATATAATAATACGAAAACCCACACCTGTTTGTTTGCGATATACTCAAAAACTACTGGACAAATTCTCACGCAGTTTTCACCAATTTGGTAGAATAGTTCTTCAAAAAGTATTTTGTATAGTTGAGCAGTAATCGTAATACACAATTTAAGAAATCAGCTAGTAAAGTAAAGAAAGACAATAAATCCTACGTACATAGAAACAAGTTACAAATTTGAATATCATTTCAAGCGTAACATTTTAGCAACAATGATCTTTACCCAGCTTCGTTTGAACAGCACTTGTAGGCTCCCGTGATAGAGCTGCACTACGCTGTGTGCAATTAGCCCCCCCACTGTAGAATTAACATTTATTAGCCTCCACGAGTGCTAGGATAATATTAGCCCGTTCTGTGTTTTAAGAGATCGACACTTTACATTTTAAGTTCAGTCTAGTGCTCACTGCCAGGTTGTTACATTCAATTTGATTTGAAATTAAATTGGCATTTGATTGTTTTAGTGAACCGAATATTATTTTTAACTGCTCCCTGCGGTTTAACGTTAAAACAATTTATATCGATGCTACTGAAATCTCTTCACCCTTAAACATCCAATTGAAACCTCGTATGGAAAAATAAAGGCAAATAAAATAAAAATGTATATCGTGGTGGCTAAGTGGTTCAAGTAGTTGCCTGCTACACAAAGATTCGCAAGTTCGAATTCCGACTGTACCAATGAGTTTTTCTGTACTTAAGTAGAGTGATTAGTCACACCACGAGCTTTAAGGTGAGAGAACTTGCATACGCCTGGGAAGCAATTCAAAGGCGTCTATAGTCGTGCTTCAGTAACGACACGTTGGCACCTAAAATATATCTCTGGGGATAAGTGAGTGTGTGGATTACATATACACCTTGGGGGAAGACTTGAGGATACATTATTTGTATTGTGACATCTTGTAATTACTATCATCACTGTGATAGTTTGATTTCTATAACTTTGAAATCGTTATAATAAACAAATCTATTTTTCCCGTAGAATTTTCTCAAAACCAAATTACCTCTGACAGTTACTCCATCGACGTCTTACAGGAACAGTCTTCCAAAGATGTTTGGGTTCCATAGTTACGTGACATAACATCAAATTAGGGGACTTTGCCTGTTGAACGGATTGCCTTTTTTATTTTGGGGTACGGCGAGAAAGTGCTTTGCGGTTGCTACACGCTCATATTTGTGATAGAGTATCTTTAGTGGCTGTACCAGATGTGAGCTGAGCCTTAAGCCTAGCTTGGTACAGGTTACCGATATTCCCTATAGAAAGGGCTGCAAAGGTCAGGTGTTCGCTTCGTGTCAAGATCAGGTAGCGTAACGTGTTGTTGGAGAGGTAGTGGCGATGTTTGAAGGTGATTCTGATATCATCAAAATTTAGACATACGTTTGAGAAACTACTCAGTAGTTTTGTCTGTATATGAAATAAATAGAAATAAGTCTATAGAACTGAATTTGGATGAAACATTTTAGTATAAAGATGTATTTATGTTAAATATTGACCATGTCAATTTGAAATGTTATTTATACTGTTGAAGTACCTACAGACCTGAAACACGTGGAGTCCCTCGTGGGGCGGGGAAAGAGAGTAAAGAGACAGTTCTCTCTAGACTGCCTCTTTCGTTACCTTCTCTAAACATACTTGCAGATTTCGAATACTCCTGAGATTCCCATCCTGGATTGTTCGATAGATTTGACCAACGTAATTGGAGCGACACCTTCCTGCTTATTTTCCAGAACAAGTTGTAGTTCGTGTGCAATATTGTATACGTAATTTGTACAGAACCGTGTGTTCAATTGCCAATATCGCCCTTCCATGTTTCTGTAAGTCTCCGGGCCAGACAATTGATTTGTATATACACGCGCTTGTTTATTTGGCCAATAAAGAGAGATTTCGATCACTCCATCCGGCTTACTGATGCGGCGACGTAATTTCGTCCCGTGTTTGTCACGCGGGGATTATTACACTAAAAATGAACCCACGGCTTTGTCGACAACAAAAATATATTGGATATTCGTGTATTTTATATCTCATGGGCTGTAGGAAAAACTAGTTATCTTCACGCCTTCCCACAAGGGTCCCCAAAAGCGTAGGCCAAGGTGTATAGGTAGTACCCACACACCTACTTTCCAACGGAGATATATTTTAGGTGCCAACGAGACAACGCCATCTGTCCAGCGCCATCCATGTGGGAAAACGTGAAATAGTAATATAATAATATATCCTCACGCCTTCCCACAAGGGTCCCCGAAGGGGTAGGCAGAGGTGTATAGGTAATACCCACACACCCACTTTCCGCCAGAGGTATATTAGGTGCCAACGTGACAGATGGCGAGTCCATCGCCGTAAGTCAAGCACGACATGTAACACAACGGGATCTGAATTTAAATCTTGACGGCAACAAACTTGATGCTATAGCGGAAACTGTATTCCTAGGAATTACCATCGATTCAAAATTGCAGTGGGGCCCGCACATTAGAACACTTTCCGGTCGGTTAAGTTCAGCTGCGTATGCAGTACGGAAAATAAAGCATTTAACTGATGTAGCCACAGCTAGGCTGGTATACTATGCTTATTTCCACAGTATTATGTCCTATGGCATTCTGCTGTGGGGATCAGCGGCGGACGTTGACTCAATTTTCATTCTACAAAAGAGGGCGGTCCGCGCGATCTATGGCATGGGTCCTCGCGAGTCTCTCAGAGAGAAATTTAAAGAGATCGACATACTAACTTTGCCTTCCCTCTATATCTTTGAATGTATTTTATATGTCCGCAAAAATCGAGGGATTTACAAAATTAAAAGCGACTGCCATAATAAAAATACCCGCAGTAAACATGAAATTGTAATCCCGAAATATAGATTAACAAAAACGAGCAAGTCTTTTATTATAAATGGTATACGCTTTTACAACAAGCTGCCAAAGTCAGTTATAGAACTGACCGATGTAAAGTTCAAAAACGTTATCAAACGTGTTCTGATTAAAAAAGCATATTATAAAATCAAGGACTACGTTGAAGATAAAGAAGTCTGGCTCTAGTTCCTTCTGCGCATGCGGCTTCCTTGGTAGCTCATAAGCGGCACAAATTTGTGGATGTCTCTAACTATTCTGAATCTTTTCTTTTCTCATTTCGGGGTTTTTTTTACAATAATAATTTTACTTTTTTTTATTTTAATTTATTCAATATCTTGACCAGAATTATTTACAGTACTGATGACAATATTTGTGTCACTTGTTTAATTTGTCTAATTTGTGAATGTGAGAACATTGTAGGCTTTGTAGATTCTTAGATCTTGCTAACATTGTTATAATTATCTTGTTTTATGTATGCTTTGTATAGTAAGCAGCGACCTATTATCGGGCCTACGTTGTTCCCCCATACTTGGGTACTATTGCTGTAACGAAAAAATATTATTGTTGTATATGCCTAATGATTTGAAAAGAGTAACCATGGAGTCTCTTGCCGGTTCTTCTCCATGGAAGCGACCAACCCGAACCGTGCTCTTTTTTCGACGTTTTATAAGTGCCCACCTGGGCCTATGTGAAATAAAAAGATTTTGATTGATTGATTGATTGACTATACATACGCCTTTGAATTTCTTCTCAGACGTATGCAGGTTTCCTCTCGATGTTTTCCTTCACCGTAAAGCTCGTGGTGTGACTAATCACTGTACTTAAGTTTAGAAAAACTCATTGGTACAGTCGGGATTCGAACTTGCGACCTTTGCGTCGCAGGCAACTGCTCGAACCACTCGGCCACCACGGCTCTCGGAAAGCGTGAAGACACTTGAATAAAAAAGTAGGCAGCAGCTATCTTTTACTTTTAATTCCCTATTCTTTCTCCAATTTTTTCGAAAATTTACTAATTACCGAACCAAACAAAAACCTGTCATTGGGCACAGTATTTATACCAATTAACTATTAGTTGAAACAAATACAAGCGACAATCGAGTGAAATCGATGAAATTAATCGAATAGCATCGGACATATCAAATAGAATCATCGCTACGTGCTTTCATAATGTAGTTAATTGGACAAACATTGCGCAGTCGAATAAAAGTATTGTTGGTAAATTTAATTCCTTTTATTCGTATATATTTAACTCTCATAATTTAAACTGGACTTATTTCATTCTAACGCAGATGTGTATAAATGGACTCTGACTAGATCTTGGTTCTCTAACTGTGAATTTTCATGATGTATAGATACATATACATACTAACTTATGCCCGCGGCTTCGCCCGTGTGAAGTTTGAAAAAGTAGTTTTGGAAATTTTCCTGCTATACTCGATTCAGCCATTATGCCGTGAAAGAGCATCATACATTGTACTAAAAGAACTTTTGAATTATTCAGGATAAAAAAAAGTAGCCTATGTCCTATTCCTAGGTATAAGCTATCACCATTTCAACTTTCAGCCAAATCGGTTCAGCCGTTTGGCCGTGAAAGAACCGCAAACATCCAAACTTACAAACTTTCACATTTATAATATTAGTAAGATAAGATAAGAAATAGCCTAGCTTAAACAAGCCTACTTTTGTTATATAACTGAGAAAACATGTTAATGGTTGTAACTATTTGATAATACATAAGTTTTTAAAGTGTATTTTGTTATATTGTAAATTAGTTTATTAATGTTATTATTATTTTCTTTTAACATCATATTAGTATACCTACTGTAAGGATGTTAAGGTGTGTGTAAATAAATAAATAAATAAAACTTAAATATTATAGTTTATGTAAATGTATATTAGATTTAACTGTATATTTTCCTATAAAAATAAACAAAATAAAAATAAATAAATATTAAGTGAGCCGTGGTGGCTGTGGTGGTCCGAATCGCTTTACCAATGAGTTTCTCTAAACTTAAGTAGAGTAATTGATAACATCACGAGATTTCACGGGTTTATTCACGAGTGTAGCTGTTTAATAAATTACCAAACGACGATAAAAGGTTTGACAACAAAGACATGTTCTAAAGTAAACTCTAGCAACATATGTATACACGTCGGAGGCAAAAACTTTTTATTTTGTAACATTTTATATAATTTTAATAAACTAATACTAATACTAATAATTATAAAGAGGAAAGATTTGATTGTTTGTTCGTAGATATTGACTAGGATCCGAAATTACAAGACCGATTTAAAAAATTATTTCACCATTGGAAAGCTACATTCACTCTGAGTGACATAGGCTATATTTATTGCCTTCACATTTGGAAAGAAATTCAAAAACGATTTTTTTAAGTATTTATAATTGTTCTTGTAAGTGTGTGCCTCTGCCTACCCTTTAGGGGACCAGCGAGGTTAGATCCTGCTTATCAATACTTCGCTAGATG
Organism: Drepana arcuata; assembly: GCA_016069955.1. NCBI lineage: Eukaryota > Metazoa > Arthropoda > Insecta > Lepidoptera > Drepanidae > Drepana > Drepana arcuata. The sequence continues at coordinate 21,139 of JACCPG010010613.1, read as the reverse complement.
ATTTTAGATGTATAACTAACAAATCAACCTACGTACTTATATGAATATGCTATGTAACTTTAACTTAAGCAAGCAATTAATATTGCTTGCTTAAGTTAAAGTTACATAGCATAGATAAACTTAATAGTTTATCGCCGAACGTCTATAGATAGGAGCAAAATCTATAAATTATTATCATAAGCTATTCTATGATAATTGAATCTGACAAGCGTGAACGAACCTGGCACAAGTACATGTTACTAGTGAATCCATTTCAACCTTATAGTGACGTACGTTTGTCGATTACAAGGATTATAATAATAATAATTATATCCTCACGGCTTCTCATAAAGATTCCTGAATTGTATACGTGGTAGGCAGAGGTGTATAAGTAGTACCCACACACCCAATTTCCGCTAGAGATATATTTTAAGTGACAGATGACGTGCCAATCACCGTTACTCAATCACGACTATACATACGCATTTGGATTTCTTCTCAAACATATGCAAGTAGTGTGACTTATCACTGTACTTAAGATAAGAAAAATAAATACAGTCGGCATTCGAACTTGTTGTTGACCTGCACTTTTTGGGTTCATTATCAACGATCCTATATGATCTTTCTTGTTCTCTATTTATAAGGTTGGGCAAAGTACCTACTTTGTATAATGACAATAATTGCCCGATTTAACGCGTACCACAGTTACACCGACTAGTATCATTATAAAACTGAAGAAAAACGCGTGCATGTAAAAGAACAGAGAGATCAAATACGTTTCTGATAATATACATTTTGAATGGCACCTTACTATAAAAATATTTCATATTTTTTTTTATTGCATATTCATCGACCGAACATATCCAGCCTCACCCTAGCGAAAGGCAAAGATTTTCAAGCTGAGTTTCTTTACTGATGGTGTTTCTCTGTAATCTACGCTATTTAACTGCAGGGGCTTCGACATGGCCGTGTCAGATGGGATTGGACTTAAGACTTTCGTGCCCTTGCGATTAAATGTTGCGACTTTTGTAATAATCAATAATTAAAGAACTTTTGGTTTATAACATACACAATCTATTTGACATTGGTTCCCTTCTAAAATATTCGGCATACATTTATTTCTATAAATCCGCAATGAAGATAAATGTAAGTGACGAGTACTTTGGTTTGGACACTGAGTAAAGGAGGGTTTACTTCAACTATCAATCGAACACTCAATGTCAAGAGTACTGGAAGCATGGCTAAGGAAAGGCTAATTAATGTGGATTAAGCCAAAGAGTTATGTAAGTCAAGTGAGCTCTACTCTCTCCAGGTAAAAAGACATAAGTATCAAACTTGTTTTACTTTTCCTTGCGCTGGTAGCCAAAGCTAATTATCGGTGCGCTTAGTCGCAAGTCTATTGTCACCTATTGCAGCTGTGTCATTTGAGATTTGAATAAACTCTCTACGTACAGAGCGAAGATATCGGATATTAGTCGTGTGTAGGACGTTTCCGTACAGACCTTTACACAGCCTCCCACCCTGTTCTCCAATGATGATGAACAAGGAAAGTAATTGTTAGTTTGCATAAACAATGGTTTATTTAATTATACTACTAGTGCCACGCGTAAGATTTGATTTCATTGAAGGCCGTCGAATAATCACTAAGTCTGAGGAGAGACTTTGCCTCCCTGTGTGTGTTCTACCGCTTGTATAACGGGGAGTGATCTGCAGAATTGTTCGAGATGATGCCCACTTGCACCTTCTACCACCGCACCTCTCGCCATCGACGGGGAATTCATCCCCATACCTTGGAACCACAAAGGTCTCGCACTATGCGCTTCCAAAGGAGTCTTCTTTTTCTTTCTGAGCAAACGCTCAGGCTGTGGAATGAGCTCCCCGTTGAGGTTTTCCATGGAGAGTACATCATGGAGTTCTTCAAGAAGGGTGTGAAAAGATTCCTGCAGGGTCGGCAACGCGCGAGTGATACCCCTGGTGTTGCAAGCGTCCATAGGCGGACCACCCTTGTGGTATATAAAAAAAAAAGTGACGTGAAAAAATGTCTTATATTTTTTCAGGTACTGACACTTTTTTGGTATATTTGTAGGTACAAGTATTACCCTTATAAAGGTACTTACCGTACCTACAGTTTTTTCTCAATTCGTTTTTAACCGTATGTCATATTATTTATTTATTAAAGTCTCACAACAGTTTTATCAATCTGGTAAATGTGAAATGAACGCTAATGTTCGTATGTTATCATAATATTAAAAATGAAAATTAAAGTTGTAATTGACCTTAGATCATGATAGAAAATATGATAAAAATAACAAAGCCCAAGCCGTGAAAAATGTCGCATATAACGTCGACGTGTTGGAAAAATGACGTGTCAAACTGCAAGATAAATCTCATAGTTAGATGCACTCAAAAATTGTTTCGATTTATCAACCCTTGCGCTTGAGCCGTGACGCCGATATCATACGGTACAGGCGAGGCACACAAGTGTTTCTGACGATATGTATATTATTTAGCACAGATGTGATTGCTTTTATACAACTATACATTTCACAGCCGAATATTAGCGCTTGAATAACGACGATAGACTCGCCATCTGGCATTCTCGCCTGAAATATATAGCCGGCAGAAAGTGGGTACTACCTGCACACCTTTAACTTCAACGAACCTTGTGGGAAGGCGTCACTAGGTACTCGGCTAACTAAGTAGTGGAGCGCCTGGAGCATTCAAAACCGTAAAACCTCGGATTAGAGTTACAGTGAATGAATTAATATGATTGATATGGGATATTGTTGTTTAGACTATAAATTGCAATGTTTACCCATAATTTTTTTGTGCACTTAATTTTTTCATTGTTTAAACAAATTATTATAAAATTTTAATGTTTGACCATATATTTTCACTTTAAACAGTAATTTTTTTTATTTATATGTTAAATCTTACCTGAGTAGACATCTAGGAACATTTTTCGAAGATACCTGTGTATAAAAATAGCAGTAGGGATCTCGAACAGGTAGAAAAACATGGAGGGGAGAGCGGAGCGACAGCTATTATGTACAATGGAATTTCTTGATCAGTTTAATTATAAATGAAATGTACTCTGTGTACATTTTAAAAAATAAGGTAATTTATTACGACTAATGAAAAGAAAAAAAAATTTTAGTACAAAATCTGTTTATTTAAATATATTACATTGTTGTCTACATTAAATATTTTCTTCTACTTCATCTATCTGTATAATAGGTGAAGTATTGGAACAACTATTTCCACTGCACTGTAAACATGCTACACTGCAGTATAAACCACTTTTTCGGCATCCACACGCAGCTCCACATCCCTTTTTGCAATTACAAAATAACATTTGCAATAAATTATCTGGAGCAGGCAATTGATTCATTATTATTGGGATGTACATGTTATTGGAATACTTCCATCCCCAATTTTCAATCACAACGTCATTTCCTATCCAAACCTGAATTTGTAGGTACACTCTTTTAAGGTGCTCAAACGCTGCATCAGTTGTTGGAGGCAGTGATGACAAAAGAACACTCGTTTTTTTGGCTGTTGCTTTTATGAAAGAATTGAACCTCAATGTATTTAAATCATGAGTTTTAGACGAAGCGCCATATAAACTCAAAATACACGCTACACCTGCTTGCAATACATTATTGGGGTCTTCATTGATATTTTTAAACACTTTTACTGAGTCGTGTAAATCAATCCGTTTCTCAAAATTTTTGGCAAATTTAATTTTTCCTTTATTAAAAAACGCAGAAGTAGTATCACAACCCGTAAAGGCATGTAAAAAAAGAATATGTTCTTTACAATTTGGTAAAGATTTCTCTAAAGATTTCGATGAAAATATCTTCTGTTGAACTTTGCCTTGGGATGGTTTTAGAAAATATATTTCACGATCTTTATCTACCAATGCCGTTAATATCACTAAGACATCGATATCTTCTGAAACTATAACAACATCTTTTGATTCCAAATTCATTGCCGTCTCAACAATTAATTTGTCCGCATCGCTTTCCGCTTGGCATGTAAAAATATTGTTGTCAGCTAATTTAATTCTCAACATTTCTATCAAGCGAATTTTATTTTTAATATTTGTCAAAAAAAATTCTTGAGCAATTTTTAAAGGCATATGTTCATCAAATTCAATATCTGCACATTTATTTTTTAATGCGCGACGATTCCGTTCGGCTGATTTAATGCTATCTTTTTTATACCCATCAAATACTATGTATGTGTTACTATTATAATTATTTTTTAAATATCTTACATAATGGTCACATATCATTGCAAACGTTTCATTTAATTGCCATTTACAACGATGTAGTAACATGCCTCCGTCGATAACATAATAGAGATTTTCTACACTATTTAAATTAATAGAAATTTCCGGAAATAATTCGTAAAATGTTGATTTTTTTGTTTTTCGCAGTTCACCATCTTCAAATAGAGCAAGTGGATATGGTGCCAATTCGTAATTCATATAATTTTTGTGAAAATGAAAATATGAAAGTGAAAATATATGGTCAAACATAAAAATTTTATAATAATTTGTTTAAACAATGAAAAACATAAGTGCACAAAAAAATTATGGGTAAACATTGCAATTTATAGTCTAAACAACAATATCCCATATCAATCATATTAATTCATTCACTGTAACTCTAATCCGAGGTGAAAACCCCCAGGCGCTCCACTAATGCAAATATTGCAAGTTCGAATTCCGACTGTACCTATGAGTTTTTCGGAACTTAAGTGCTGTGGAACAGAAAACCTGCATACGTTTGAGAAGAAATTCAAAGACGAACGTATAGTTGTGTTGGGAAACGGTCTTCTACATCCACAGCGAAAAAAGGGTATCGATACACCTCTGCCTACCCTTTGAGACCCTTGTGGGTAGGCGTGAAGATATACAATATTTAGGCATAGTGTAGGTCAATGGTAATTTTGAACTCCTGATTCTTTTTATACAACAAGAGTGGCAAACAAGCATACGGCCCACCTGGCACCGTAGCCTATTAACGCTCCGATACCGAAGTATCACGTGCGCGTTGCCACTTTAGTAGGAGAGCTGGCACCAATTTTTGGGTAGGTATTTGAGGCAAGCTGAAAACTTATCACAGACCTCTCCTATTATACCCCAATACGGAACTGCAGACCTGGCTGGTACACAGCTCACGGACTACTCCGTGTTCAGAGATGTATACAATGTTGACAGCATAATAGAGATTATTAATTAAATCTGTTGTTTTTTAAATCAATATCTAGAATTCGAACTAGTTTTATGGTGTAAATCGCACTTGCTAAGTACTGCATACTTAAAGTAATCGCTGCGGTGTGGTTATTATGATGTAAAACCATACGCCTAACGAATACCATGTTGTAATAACATTATGTGTTATGAGTATCCCAGTTACAGTTTAGATGTTAATTGATACATGTTTGGGAAACCCTATGACCTGCTGATCAAATAGTGTGATATTTAAAGCTTATCAAGACAAGCAGTGACCAACGGAAACGAACGTTGCTCGACTGCGGTATTAATACCTACCTACCATTGTATGCCCCCCGTTAGCGATTTTCCACCAGGTCTGACACACCAGAGATCCAGTATCTCTTGCGTGTAAACGACCCTAAACCTTTTCTTCCTTAAGGGGGTGGCTTGGGATAGCATTCAAATAGCCAGTTTTTGGCTCCCGTTGGTAATCAGTTTGCCACACGGATACACCAGGTGTATCTCTTATGTTTTGGAGACCCTAAAAACCTCCGCTTAAGAATAGCAATCAAGCTTGCCTTTTATCAGAAAGGCTTTGTTTCCTTCTCAAAACCGTACAAGCATGTCTTCATACCGAGTCCCTCACGAGTTAGCAGAGATTAAAGTGCAAATCCTATTTAGACTTCAGACCTTTTTCGCTTCATCCACATTCGTCCTCTCTAACTAGCTCGCTCGTTTCAGGTAATCTTGTCGTTCCTATCAACGAGTTCTATCAATGTATGTTCAAGATCTGTGATATTACTTACAATGGAGAGTTTGCTCTGTACTGGGGAACTCGGTTGTATTCTAAGCAGGTAGCTTTGACTAGATACCTTCTACCACCGAATATATACCTTGGAATCATAAATGTGTCGAATCGCGCGTTTCTAAAAGAGTTTTCGCAAACGCTGTGGGATGAACTCCCCGTTGAGGTTATCCCTGCAGGGTACATGGCATGGAGTTCTTCAAGAAGAGTTCGATCGACGTGTGTCGACGACCAGTGAACTTTTGTGTTGTAAGTATCCGGCGGTAAGCACTTACCATCAGGCGTGCTATTTGCCACTTTAATGGTATAAAAAAACTATTTTGTAAATATTTTGAAATTATTGCCGTCTACACGTTCCTAGGGCCCACCATCATTATTCGAGAGTGCGAAAAGGACCTTAAACATGCTTAAACTATGATTGCAAATTCACGTCACGGTACGGCACTGGACGTGTTTATATAATGTTATGAAACTGAGAATTAAAAACAAATTAAGTTATGAATTACACTCAAATTCACTTTATTCTCATAACATCAAAATGTAGTTTACAGTGCGTGAAGCGCTTGAAACAATAATACAATGTTACAAATTGGTTTACTGTAACGGCTTTGATAACAATGCATTGTTTTGTCATCTCGTGGTACGCTAACATCTGCCGAGGAAATGTTATAAGTTGCGGATGTTGTATCTAAAGGGGATTAAATGGAAATAAAGCGATTAGATAACGACGCAGCGGAGGGGTTAATAGTGATGGGCGCCAACCTAACCTGCTTTAAGTAAGCGGTTACTGATAGGTATGTACGCTATGATAAATCGACTTTTTATACATTTATGTGTATTTTTTTATTTACCGTAACTCGAAACCAAACGTATGAGGGCTGATGGGGCCTATAGAAAATTGGAACTCCCTCTTTTAATGTCACATTATTTGAGTATAAGCGCTTACTGATAGAATGGTCAGTAAGTGTTAAAAGTGTTTGGTTAACATATTTGGGTTTGAGATTAATATTGGGTTGGGTCGAAATCGGAGTTTATGAAGAAATTGATGAATTTGCATGAAGCGAAAGAGCTTTGTAAGTCTACAGGGAACTGCGGCTCGACTCTCTCCACGAGAGACTCGGCAAACCCAAATACATTTCTTACTGAGCTTTATATGTTGAGGACTGAGATGTAAACGTGACAGATGCCGAGTCTGTCACCGTTACTAAAACCACTAATATCGGTTTCATCGTGATATTTTACTTCACCACAAAGCTCAGAGTGAGTGTACAACTATACTTATGTAAAGAAAACTCATAAGTACAAATGTTAGAGTTCGAACTCGGCAATCGGAAATTCTGCGGACTGGAGCGGCCCGAGTCGTTTCACCTACAACCTTACTATAATTATGTAAAATATTTAAAATTAGACCTTTTTATGGTACTTCTGTTAGGGTTCTTTTATAACAACCAAATTTTTTTATTTTTTTCGGTCGTTTCACGTGCGGATATATTCGCAAAACAAACTTTTCGAATGTAAACAACACTGGCCACCACTTCGAGACGGTTGTCTGTGTCTGCAGACCACTTTCAGTTTCTATAAGTCACTGGCGCCGTTAACACGCATCACGGTTGCGCAACCAGGCGGCAGCCCGCATAGTACTGACACACTTTACGAACGAAACGAACTTTTTCAATAAATTCCTTATTTAAAATTCGAATCTGCCAAAATATATTTTTTTATTTTTGTGTCTTAACAGCCAGTAATCGACCTTAATTTCAAATTTACGATAATATTTGACATTAAATAAATAAATTCAGTGTTTTCTAATGAATAATTATAAAATGTGTAGAACAGAGTGTTGTTTTTGTGTGTCGTGTGATTTTTGTGTGAAGTGAAATATTCAACTTAACACCATCTGTCGAAAAGTAAATACCAAGCATTTAATTTTTTTATTTCTAACACTATTTCATTGTCTGTTCCTAACAACTGTCAAAGTGAATTTTATGGTGTTGCGTACACGCACTCTTAGGACATAAATTGTTTTATTGTTCCTGAAGTGAACCTTTGCTAGGTGCCGGCGTGAATCGTAAATCTTGCGCGATCGCCATATATAGTGTGTTCTTTATTTACATCGTCTGTTCGGAGGTACTCCAAACAAATGTGGAAGTACTTTGAATTTACAGAAGCATATTTCTATGTGTCCCTCGTTTTATGAGGTCCGAAAACGTTTGCTACTCCAGCAAACTATATATAGCGAGATCAGAAGGCCTCCTGACAAGTACTTCTTAGATGCTAAGCAAAGAAACCCCTGTAGGGTTTGGCCTCGGGAGTTGCTCATTCTCGAGCTCAGGATACTATTTAAATAATTTTAGGGCTGAGTAAAAGCATACATACATACATATCATCACGCCAAGTCCCTAATGGGGTAGGCGGAGAGTATAGAGCGCCAGTTCTCTCTAGACTTACATACCTCTTTCGCTTCGTCGAAGTTCATCTCTCTCTCTTCATAAATGCTCGTCGGTTTCGAGTACTCTTGACGTTCCCGTCCTTGAGCGTCCGATCGATTTGATCTGAGTAAAAGAAATAGTTAATATTTCATATGTCGTAACTGTAAATAAGCGAGGGAACCCGCTAGTCTATGAATAAATTCAAACTATATAAGCGTTACCTCTCTTATATTAGCAGGAGTCTGTGTAGGTAATTCACACACACACACCCACTTTCCGCCAGAGGTATATCAGGTGCCAACGTGACAGATGGCGAGTCCATCGCCGTTACTCAAGCACGACTATACATACGCCTTTGAATTTCTTTCAGACGTATGCAGGTTTCCTCTCGATGTTTTCCTTCACCGTAAAGCTCGTGGTGTGACTAATCACTGTACTTAAGTTCAGAAAAACTCATTGGTACAGTCGGGATTCGAACTTGCGATCTTTGTGTCGCAGGCAACTGCTCGAAACACTCGGCTACCACGGCACGGCAAGTGATTTAATACACCAAGTGCTTTATGCGTGATCAAGCGTTGTGAGGAAACCTGTTTCTTCTATCAGTAAGGTTTCCTGAACTCTGCAAAGACTGGCTGAAAGGGAATTCGTTAGTTTCATATGCTACCACAGAGTCCTCTCAGACTATCCTGTAGGCTACGGTAGCCGTTTACTATCAGACATCATCACTTTGTTTATGTAAAGATGTACCGTTTATGCTAATCTTTTTGTGAAAGGTGCATATTCTTGTTGAACACAAATTAAAGTAGCTGGTGAGTTTTATGGAAATAAGCTATGCTGTCGTAAATACTACCTACATAGATAGACATACTTTCATATTCAGATATTAGATTAACAGTATTTATTATAATAGAATATATAAGAAGCCGTGGTGGCCGAGTGGTTCGAGCAGTTGCCTGCGACGCAAAGGTCGCAAGTTCGAATCCCGACTGTACCAATGAGTTCTTTCTGAACTTAAGTACAGTGATTAGTCACACCATGAGCTTTACGGTGAAGGAAAACATCGAGAGGAAACCTGCATACGGCTGAGAAGAAATTCAAAAGGCGTATGTATAGTCGTGCTTGAGTAACGGCGATGGACTCGCCATCTGTCACGTTGGCACCTAATATATACCTCTGGCGGAAAGTGGGTGTGTGGGTATTACCTATACACCTCTGCCTACCCCTTCGGGGACCCTTGTGGGAAGGCGTGAGGATATATTATTATAATACTTATGAGGCATTGTGTATGCGCTGCCAAACCTGCAGGATCCCTTTCATAACCTTCTTGAAGGATTCCATGCTGGAGGCGTCTGAAGTGTCAAATATGATTTTTTTCAACGAGAGCGGCAATCAAGCTTACGACCACTCTGTTTCTGAGAGTTTTACTGTGCCACATAATGGGACAAAAAATTGTGTTATTTGGCTACGGACTTCTATAATTACTTACGGTATACAACACTATAAATAATAAAATAATAAAAGTTTATTCAATAAAACTTTACAAATTAATATCTGGCCCCCACACTAGGCAGTGCCTGTCCCGTGGGGGAGAGACACTCTTCCTCAGGTCTCCTATTAATTTATATATCCTCACGCTTCACAAGGGTCCCCGAAGGGATAGGCAGAGGTGTTAGTAGTATCCACACACCGACTTTCCGCCAGAGTTATATGTTAGGTGCCAACGTGACAGATGGCGAATCCGTTGCACTCGAGCACGACTATACATTCGCCTTGGAATTACTTCTCAGACGTATGCAGGTATCCTCTCGATGTTTTCGTTGACCATAAAGCTCGTGGTGTGACTAATCACTGTACTTCATTATAGTCGTGTTCACCACATATGTACCTCCCCTCAGTGGGGATTGAACCCACAACCTTTTTTGCAGTCAGGACTGACAACAAAAGGTTATGCACTTATTATATTCAAAAATTGCAACACTGTTAACGTCACCGTTGCAACCGCAGACAGACCACCAACAGTGTCATCCATACTAATATTAGGAATGGTAACTTTGTCTGTCCTATGGTTACGTTGACACACCGAAACCGCTAAAACAATGTTGATGTATTTTGGTTAAAAGATTGGTGGGTCTTTGCAGATACTTTCTGCCGCGAAAATAAAAATTTAAGAGGGTTGAAGTAGGGGATGGTTATGTTGGACAATGAAGTAGGGGACAGATATATATTATTATTATTTATTTATATTTTATATAATATTCTCTCGTGAAGGACGAGGTTGGACTGCATTTATCGAGGCCTTTTGGCCAAACGAAAAATGGGGAAATATTGTAGACGTGGAGGGCATCATAACGACAAAAATTTGCGAACTATTCGGCATGTGTTTAAGATTACAGCCTTATACAGCCTACAGCCATTATTATTATTTTATCAAAAGTATCTGCCACTATTTATTATGTGAACACCTCTGCTGACCTCTGCCTTCCCCTGCCGTCAATTTAAAAGTAAATTAATTCAAAAGGCTTATTATAAAGCATCAGATTATTTGAATGATGGCCATGCATGGCAATGAATTGATCCTCTTGTATAGAGTTTATATATGTAATTTAATCTTTCTCTACCCCTACGTTAAAGGGAACAAATGTTAAAAGAGAAAACCAGGCAGTTTGTTTCGCCGTTTCTTCTCCTGGCAGGTTTTTTCTTGGTAACTTTAGTTTTTATTAAGTATATAACGTTCAATAAGTGTTCCCTGTGTCCCTTACGTTGAATAAAATATTTAAATTTTTTATTTTTTATTTAGGACAACACATTGTACACACCACACCAATGGGTTTCGAACTAGCAGTGTTGGTTTCGCAGATGACGTCTTATATGCTTAAGCTTTTAAGATTATAATTTTAAATCTGGCTTACTTATAATCCCAGTCGAAGGATAATCTCTAATAATGTATTATTATCGGATAATAACCGCTAAATATGGCTTCCACATAGCGTCTGTTTGGTGAGCCGTGCGGGCGGGTTGCGAAACACCAACATAGCACGATTATTCGAAGGCCGAGTTTTAAAATATCTGCGAAATTTATGCAGAAATAATACAATCCGATATCTATACATACATATAAATAAAATTGGAGTGTCTGTTTGTAATATTGAAATAACCGCTTTTTACTACATGCATATGAATATTTATACGGTACATACAACAAAATATTTTTTTTTACAAATTTGAATGTCTGTCTGCTTGTTCCGGCTAATCTCTGAAACAACTGGGCCGATTTTGACGGGACTCACTGGCAGATAGCTGATATAAAAAAGATTAAATTTTTTTTTTGTTAAATTCCACGCGGACGAAGTCGCTGGCACAGCTAGTATTTAAATAAAACTTGTTCTGCCCTGGGGTTTCAACCGCGTAAAATTTCATTTAATTCTATCTCTTTGCAAAATTTCTTCCAATTCCGCTCAGCAGTCTTTGCGTGAAAGTGGAATTAACATCCTTAGCAACTTGCATTTATCATATAAGTAGGTTGCCTCACGTCATGACTGCTTTACCTATCATCAAGGATATCTAAATCATTTCGCTTACAAGTTGCCAGAGAGCCGTTGTGGCTTTCGCATCAGTTTGCAATCAGATGACGGGTAAAAATTACTCTACTTTTAATCCTATCCACAAGTTACATGCATGATGGATTAATCGCACAAGAAGTTCGCAATTTGATGAATGAACATGTTGTGAACATCCGAAATGTATTTGAGGATTAATGATTGATCTTCATACATGCTTATCATCACGCCGAGTCCCTAACGGGGTGGGCAGAGAGAATAGAGCGCCAGTTCTCTCTAGACTTGCATACCTACCACTTTCGCTTCCTCCAGATTTATTAGTCTCTTCATAAATGCCCGCCGGTTTCGAGTACTCTTGACGTTTCCGTCTTTGAGTGTCCGAACGATTTAAGTAGTTGGAACGTGGTCTTTCTCTTCCTCTTCTTGCACATACTTTGCTTTGTATATCTGTTTCGCTAATCTTTCTTCACTCATAATTTCTATACGTCCGAACCAACGTAACATGCCTTTCTTCAGCATTGATCTTCATGTTGAAAAATTCGCGTCTTCTCCTGACAGGTAGTTTTGAAATTCTTCATTAGGGGTGTGATAATATTCCTGCAGGGCTGGTAACGCGCATGCAATACCTCTGGTGTTGCAAGCGTCCGTAGGCGCCGAAAAAAACTATTCAAGTTGTCCTACTAAGCAGAAACTCCTTGCACAAGATCGAAGCGGTATGGTAGGGTAGTGTTGTGTTGTGGCGGTGAGAAAGACGTCCAGAAATTAATATGGCTGGCAGAAGCAAAACTGACTTACCTTTATACTGCTCGCACAGGAATTCTACCTAGTATAAAAGTGGGAGGTGCGTTTGTTATTGATTGCGCATTTAGGCTTCAACACCTCACAATTAATATGCTGTATCCTTTTTGCCACCTTTTCAGTGGCGTGTTAGCAACGTTGCAAGAGTAGTAAATACTTTCTGCCTTTAAAAAGTATCTATTAATGCAGAAAATGTATTGTTTTATTTCAAACCATAAACTTTTTTTTTTTATGTGTGGCAAACAACCATACGGCCCATCTGATGGGAAACGGTTACCGTAGCCTATTTACGCTCACGATACCTAAGTATCACTTGCGCGTTGCCACTCTGTGTTCAGAGAGTTATACTGTGTTGGCAACATAACAGGTCTAATCCCTCGGTTGCCAACACAATATAACAATCCTCCCCCCTCCCCAAGGAGCTCATTACTGGAAACCTTATTCACCACGTAGGAACACAACACAAAAAAATGTGTTATTTGGCTACGGACTTCTATAAGGTGGAGTTGGGCAGCTCCAAATTCGAACGGAGAATCCGTTATGCCCTACCCCTCTTATACTAAACTCGACCATCATCATAAATTAAGAGCTGGACTCTTGTCAGCGTCTCTGATGTTCCTTGATGTGAGTCCTTTCCGTTTGCTTCCGTCCAGGGCAACCCTTTTGAACTCACTATACGTCATGGGGCACTATTTCTTAACGTACAGAGAGTATAGCACGGAGTTCTTCAAGAAGCGTGTGAAAAGATTTCTGCTGGGTCGACAGTGCGCGAACATTAGCCCTGGTGTTACAAGCGTCCATAGGCGGCGGTAACCGCTTACCATCAGGCGGACCGCAGTGTTGTTTGCCACCCGTATGGTATAAAAAGGTAAAAACTTGACCGCGCTGACTTGATTCGGTACTGTACCGTTTTATTTTTACTACAATAACCACTTATTATTGTATTGCAATTTTTTTAGCTTAAAAAAAGATTGCAAACCTTAGGTATTTCTTTGTAGTGTCACATAATTAATAAAAAGTCGAAAGTGTGCTATCGCTCGACTCAAGGTCTTGCTCATTTCGCTTAACACCACGGGAGCCGTCAGAGGTACGTCGCTGATCGTGATTGATACCTTGGTGTGCGGATACAAAATATAGACTCGATTTTCAAAGTGCCTTTCAAAATGAAAAGAAAAAAATGGAAATAAAAGAAAAGAAGACCAGAAAATTGGAGTCATTTATGAACCGATTAAAAAAAACTTTTTTGATTGGGAAGCTATCTGGGTACGTTCCATTCAAATTTGGATGTGGAGGTCCTCCACTATGGGTGGAAAAATGGAAAAAGATATTTTAATTTCTAGCTATGATTTTTTAATAGAAATTTTCACTTAGATCTTCAATAACATCATTTCATCGGAAATATATATACGTAGTGTTAGCTTAGACAGATGAGTTGATCACCGTTTCTAAAGCACATCTATGTTTTTTTTTTCTTAAACGTATACAGGATTCCTCCTAATGATCTCACCGCTCGTTGTGTGATTAATTGTACCTAAGAAAATCTCCTTTGCGTCCAGCTTAAATGTTGACTTCTATTTAAAGTGGATGTGTGGGTATTACCTATACACCTCTGCCTACCCCTTCGGGGACCCTTGTGGGAAGGCGTGAGGATATATTATTATTATTTATATAATTAATTATCTGCAGAATACCAACCCTTGAGCAGACCACTAGTTAAACGGTTATCGTGGTCTATCGAATGTCGACTACGTTACGGAGTTTTGATAACGCGTAAATGCGACGAAGAAATGCACGAAACAACCTTGACTTTCGTTCGATTTAACACAAATTGTTGCGCACTCACCTCACGATAGGAACTTGTACTAAGTATAGTAAATTATTGACAATTTGTAAAAACATTCCTGACCCGATTACAACACTATTTTGTTATCAGTGTCACAGCACGTACTTACGTAGCGCATATAACTAACCGTATGCTAATAATACACGTATTATAAATAGGCAAGTTTGTGGGGATGTTTGTTACTCAATCACGTCAGAACGGCTGAACAGAATTGGATGAAATATGGCACATAGAAAGATTTTCACCTGGATAATTACGTCAAAACAGCTGAAAAAAAAATGGATGAAATTTGCTACAGAGAACAATTATTAGCTGGATTGTTACGTCAGAACGGCTGAACAAAATTGGATGAAATTTGCCGGATTAACACATAGGATACGTTTTATGAAAAAAAAAACGAAAATTGAACGACATAATGGAATGAGATCAAATCTTTAAAATACATATATTCGCAAACCGACTGGCGTGAAAGAGGGTGTGATTGTAAAGATGAAGAAAGGCATGTTACGTTGGTTTGGATATATGGAAAGGATGAGTGAAGAATTGACGAAACAGATTTGCTTTGTAAGCGAAAGTGTGTGGAAGATGAGGCAGAACGTTAAGAGCTTTAGTTCCTCATGGGGTAGAGTCGAGTGCTAGTTTTCTCTAGACCTCTTTTGCATTATCCACATCTCTTCATCTCTTGCAAATCTTTTAAGAAATTTATTTCCTTGCGATAAATTTTTCTATAAATAAATCTGGCTAATCCAGATAGCATTACCTATCTGCCGATTAAAGTACCGTCAAAATTGGCCTAGCTGTTTCAAAAACAGAGTTTCAATCAACTGTTATTTTGATGTAACAGACATTCAAACTTAAATTTTATTTATTAGTAGGTAAAGATTAACATTAACTTACCTCAATTCGTACAAAACTGTACGTGAAAGTAGCAAGACCTGCACAAAGACATTTTTACATAATCGAGGTCATATTTAGAGGCACAATAGGTAAATAGCTCGTTAGTATATAATATATATATATAGACTAATGTATATATATATATATATATATATATATATATATATATATATATATTATTATTAAGTGGGTGTGTGGATACTACCTATACTACACCACTGCCTACCCCTTCGGGGATCCTTGTGTGACGGACTGAGGATACAATAAAAAAAAAATTATTGGTCTCTCATTTCTTTTTTTTATACCACAAGAGTGGCAAACCAGCATACCTATGATTCACCTGATGGCAAGCGGCTACCTTAGCCTAATTTACGCTCACGATGCCAAGTATCACCTGCTTTTTTTTTGCTACGGACTTCTTGTGAAAAAATTCAAAGACGTATGTTTAGTCGTGCTTGAGTAACAGCGATGGACTCGCCACCTGTCACGTTGACACCTAAAAAATATCTTACTACTACCTATACGTCTCTGCCTACACCTTCGGGGACTGTTGTAGGAAGGCGTGAGAATACATATAGTTTTTCTCGTTTTCATCTCGCTCGTTGATGTCTTTTTCTTACAACACAAGATACATCCGTAGAATTATTTCTCGGTAAGAAGACGCCTAGCGAGACAATATATAGGCTATGTGATTTTTTTAAAGATAGTTACAATAAGAATATATTTTTAATGAGAGGAGAAGATAAGATTATATTTTTAGGCTACAAACACACATGCCGCCTCAACGCTCACATCTCCGCACTGTTTAAATCTTTTCATACTATCTTTTAGAAGTGCTACATATTTTTTCACTTAACAAACATATATACATACATACATATCATCACGCCGAGTCCCTAACGGGGTAGGAGCATGGATGGATAGAGTATAGAGCGCCAGTTCTCTCTAGAATTACCTACCTCTTATATATATGTCAAGTTATATAAATATAAATATGTACCAACGGGAATGGCGAGTCCGCCGTACTTCACGCACGTCTAAACATACTACATGCGATGTGATCAAACCTTTGCGTTCCAGGCGGCTATTCAAACCACTCGACCACCGCGGAACGAATATAGGCAGTAAACAGTTTTAAATATAATTTTGACACCATTAGCCTTAATACGGCGTAGATAAATTAAGTACGAAGATTTTCTTAACATAAATTATTTTCTACCCAATTAATTGGTTGTCAATAGACACCCTACCAATAGAGAACAAAATATCAATTTACACTAATACTACACTCTTACTATTTCCATTCCATTTTCAAATGGAGTTCCATTATCGAATTCGGGTTAATGCCGTAATACACCAGCATAATAAACCCGGATAATATTTTTTTTAAAATCCACATGACACGCCATGGATCGCGGTCAGTCGGTCTCAATGTCGTGGGTAACGTGAGGTAACAGAGAAATGTGTACGTACAGTTGCGTCACAGCTGCACCGGGACGAGGGTATAACGTACGGATAGAGTAATTTAAATTATGAAATCGCAGTTACTAAATCCATACCAAAATTATAAAGAGTTTACATGTTAAAATGCGCTTATCTTCATCATCATCATCCCACTCTAGTCCACTGCTGGACATAGGCCTCCCCTAATGAGCGCCATAGAGCCCTGTCTTCAGCTTGCCGTATCCAGCATCTGCCAGCAGTCCTTCGCAAATCGTCATCTCACCTGGTCGGAGGGCGTCCTACACTACGTTTGCCTAGTCGAGGTCTCCACTGAAGAACAAGTTTACCCCAGCGGTTGTCGGTTCTTCGCGAGATATGGCCGGCCCACTGCCACTTCAGCTTGCTAATTCTTTGAGCTATGTCGATAACTTTGGTTCTCTGTCGGATGTATTCGTTGCGAATCTTATCCTTCAGAGAGACTCCGTGCATAGCTCTCTCCATAGCTCGCTGAGCGACCTTAAACTGGTGGACCAGCCCTATCGTGAGTGTCCACGTCTCATCTTATCTTCGGCATCTACTAATCCTACTTGATTAAAAATTTCTTCTGGCATTATTTTAAGCTTAATTACGTATGGAGGTAGGCTATAAATAGGCTATATACCTATCATCATGCTACCACTTCTGTGCAGATTTCCTCTAGATGTTTTCCTCCACCAAAGCTCGTGGTGTAATTAATCACTGCAATTAAGAACATAAGAACTCTTTCCTATAGTAGAGATGCGAACTAGCAATTTTAGCGTTGCACCTTCTTTAGCGTTGCACTCTCGGCCACCACGGTTATACGTAGGTGGTCTTTGTTAATTAAGACATGATATGACGAATTTGTGTATACAGGTATGAAAAGCGTGGGAATTAATCCCATCGATTATATGACGGTAAGTCGACCATTACAATTATGAATTAAGCGCACGATTGCTCATTATTGCATAACGCCGTCCCCGGTCAGATGTTGGCTTTCTCCTTTATGTTTGGACCAGCAAAATGTTGGCGAGATGACGGAGTATACATGGCTATTATTCAAATTATCTTTTTCCTTTGTTCTATCTTTGTTACGTAATTTGAGCACGGACATCACTAGGTGTTGATAATTATGGGGATTTTAGATTGTAGATTTAGACAAGATTGAAATAAAGTTTAATTACTGTGTCTATGGTAGAATGCTATGGGTAATAAACATTGATTAGTCACATGTAAAATTGGGATAGCGGGTTCGAACCCTGACTGAAGATGTATGTTACCCAATGAAAAAAAAAGCTATTAATAAGTTATATTAAAAGGTATATATGGTATTTTGTAAAATAAATTTACAAAACGTAGTAACGTGACATTTTTTAGATGGCAATGAACTTTGGGTTTCGCTGTAAATTCTACCAATCGCACGCCTTGAATACAAATTGAAACGATGTATAAATTAGAACCAAATTTAAACGAGAGATTTAAATTCCTGCTCTCAGGGGGCCATTACATACGGTCTCTTGAACCATAGCCCAGACTGTGATTTGTCTGTGATTTGTGGATGTATAGACGAAAATACTGTCGAAATGTTAGAAGTTCTGCGAGCGGGTTGTGTAATAGGATCATGCCAGTGGCGTAGCTATCGTAAGTAGTAGTAGATAGTAGTAGTAGTAGAGTAGTAGAGTAACACGGGGCTCGGGCTCTGACTTACAAACTAAAAGCTAAAAGCTTCCCAAAAGGGTCCCCGAAGGGGTAGGCAGAGGTGTATCTATAGATGATACACACAAATTCATTGTCCGCCAAATTTTCACTAGTTCAATTTATAGATATAGCCGTGGTGGCCGCGTGGTTCGAGTAGTTGCCTGCGACACAGATCTCGCAGATTCGAATCCCGACGGTAGCAATGAGTTGTTCCGAACTTAGGTACAGTGATTAGTCACACAACGAGCTTTAAGGTAAAGGAACATCGAGAGGAAATCTGCATACGTCTGAGAAGCAATTCATAGACGTGTATAGTCGTGCTTGAGTAACGGCGATGAACTCGCCATCCGTCACGTTGACAGTTTGCGTTTTCATGTTACACGTTTGGTGTTCATCTTTAAAATCACACCCTCGTTCACGATGGTTGTTTTGCGAATCTCTTAAGCGGATTCGATCTGAGATCGTTACTCTCACTATACTTAGCTCTCTATACACTATCATTGTCTAGTTACCAAAATAAAAATCACAATATTTTATTCAAAGGGACACAGGGAACACCTGTTGAACGTCACATACTTAATATAAACTAAAGTTACCCGCCAGGAGAAGAAACGGCGAAACAAACTCCCCGGTTTTCTTTTTTAACATTTGTTCCCTTTTACGTGTAGAGAGATACTGATGAATGTGGACGAAGCGAAAGAGGTAATATGTAAGACTAGAGAGAACTGGCGCTCTATACTCTCTGCCTACCCAGTTAGGGACTTAGCGTGATGATATGTATGTATGTATGGACGTATGGGTGCCATATATGCTTTGCTTGAAGTTGGACTATGCTAAGTTTATTGTCCCTAGGTATTCTAATAATGATTTAACTCTCCACTTAAGCACATAATTGTTGAGTATGTGATGTTACGAAACATACATCGCACGTTTTGCGCTACCATACAGCCGGGAGCTACTGCCAATTACTTAGCTATTCTGTTACATCACTATGACGCTAACCACTGTTAGCTACCGTTTAATGTGGCTTCGTGCCATTCAAGAAGACGCGTCCCACTATTCTTACATACATACATAATCACGCCTCTTTCCCGTAGGGGTTGGCAGAGACCACTTCTTTCCACTTGCTACGATCCTTACATACTTCTTTCGCTTCGTCCATTTTCATTATTCTCTTCATACATGCTCTTCGGTTTAGGGTACTCTTGACCTGGCCTTAATATATTGGCCTTAATAATATTAATAAGAGCCGTGGTGGCCGAGTGGTTCGAGCAGTTGCCTGCGACGCAAAGGTCGCAAGTTCGAATCCCGACTGTACCAATGAGTTTTTCTGAACTTAAGCACAGTGATTAGTCACACCACGAGCTTTACGGTGAAGGAAAACATCGTGAGGAAACCTGCATACGTCTGAGAAGAAATTCAAAGGCGTACGTATAGTCGTGCTTGAGTAACGGCGATGGACTCGCCATCTGTCACGTTGGCACTTAATATACCTCTGGCGGAAAGTGGGTGTGTGGGTATTACCTATACACCTCTGCCTACCCCTTCGGGGACCCTTGTGGGAAGGCGTGAGGATATACATACATAATATTAATAAAATATTTTGCCGTAAACGAAAGACAAAAAAATAATTGAAAATAACATTAAAGAGGGAAGATCGATTTGTATTCTAATGATGTATTAAAAATTCAAGGTCCAAATTGTATTTTGTTGGAATCTTTGAGATGCAGGTGAATAATAGCTAAATTGGGGTCACAGTATACATACATGAATAGTTAAAAGCTACTTTTATGATAATTACCTACTGAATGTTATAGCTCAATGATATTTTATCTTTAATATTTAATATAGCCGTGGTGGCCGAGTGGTTCGAGCAGTTGCCTGCGACGCAAAGGTCGCAAGTTCGAATCCCGCCTGTACCAATGAGTTTTTCTGAACTTAAGTACAGTGATTAGTCACACCACGAGCTGTACGGTGTAATCTGTCACGTTGGCACCTAATATACCTCTGGCGGAAAGTGGGTGTGTGGGTATTACCTATACACCTCTGCCTACCCCTTCGGGGACCCTTGTGGGAAGGCGTGAGGATATATATTTTATCTTTGAGGTTAAAGCTTAGTGCTAAGAATATAACATATCCCCAAATCCACCTTAAATGTCTGGCGGAAAGTGGGTGTGTGGGTACTACCTACATAACTTTGCCTTCCCTCTTCGGGACCCTTGTGGGAAGTAATGTTATAAAAAAAGGACAAACAAATTCTGCTTCTTAAACATCTTCATTACATTATAAGTAAATATATCATTGTCTAGTTACCATAATACAAGTTTGCTTAATTTGGGACTAGGTCAATTTGTGTGGAATTGTCCCAGGTATTTATTTACTTTATCTTCTTGACATAATATTAATTGATGTCGCTTACGCTGTGTTCGCTTAGATCTTTCAAACTAT
>JACCPG010010612.1:0-54097 GCA_016069955.1 Drepana arcuata | reverse complement strand
ATCGCCGTTACTCAAGCACGACTATGCATACGCCTTTTGAATTTCTTCTCAGACGTATGCAGGTTTCCTCTCGATGTTTTCCTTCACCGTATAGCTCGTGGTGTGACTAATCACTGTACTTGAGTTCAGAAAAACTCATTGGTACAGTCGGGATTCGAACTTGCGACCTTTGCGTCGCAGGCAACTGCTCGAACCACTCGGCCACCACGGCTTATTAATAGCAACCATAAATCTATCGTATGATAAGATATAATCAAAACACACATTCACCATTTAGTTAGCATGATCAAACCATCATAAGCAACCTAAACCAGTCCTAACTGCCACTAACAGCACTGCCAACTCAACGCTCACAACCCTACCAAGTTTGTTCTTAACACGCCAAATAAAAAGAGAACTTTTTACATCAAAACTTTATTTTCGCGAGTCCTGAGCAGATCCGTACGTGAGGCCCACTGCCTATACCTACAGTGTATAAGGCGCTGATTACTGTGTTTTGAAATGTCGTTTTTCTTTGAGAGTATTCCACTGACGTTTCATTTTGTGACAGCTTTTGCTGGTAAACATTCTAAAGCGAATTTTATTCAGCATTTCTGAGCGTATTTTCTCTTTACTTTATTTCCTTTTTCTAAAAAAAAAGAAAGAGATAGAATAATATATTAACAGCGCCTGTAAGCCTCGTGAGTTTTACATTATTTGTCACATTTATAGTATTAAAAAAAGTACCAAGTCCAAGTCGGTAATTAACCACCTTGCTAAAAGAGTACGCGAAAGTGTAGTAACAATCTTCCCTGGTAATATTATTAACGTGCTAAATAATAGATGGCATGTCTGACGTCATTTTTGGCACGAATTTATGGCACGAATCTGCTTATCATCTTGAAATGTATTGAGCGAAAGAGGCTAGAGAGAACTGGCGCTTCACTCTCTCTGTTTACCTACATGCGTAAAACCCAATCTGCAAATATCAATTTGGTCCGCTCTGAACTCCATTTGTAAAACAAAACTGCGCAATTATCCCATGTATACTTCTGAGCCGCGTGAATTCAAACATGTCATTAGTACACCCCTGGTGCTAATGAGGCACAAAACGGAACTCGATACAGCCTCGTTGGCGATACGTTCCGCTTGTTTGTACTGCGATGTCTTTGTTCACGCCTTACGGAAATCTCTTAACGTAATCGGCGTAAAGACAGTAATGAATTTGGAAAGCATTCATTAGTGAAGTGTTTGAGCCACGAACGTACTCGAGGTACAAACGTTGATTGGTCTGTAGTTCTCAAATAGACGGATCGTGGACCGTTTTTACCCGTTGTCTGAAAAAGGATGTGAATATACAGTGTGTCTCAGCAAATAGGATCTGTTTTTCAAATATATGTTTTAGGCACAATTAAAGGAAACGAATAAACATAATAAAAGTACATTCTAAGTTAAATTTTTTTTCACTTTAATTCGCTTAAAAATCTGCTGTAACGATATAAAGTTATATGTGTAAATCTAACTACGGTTTTCCGAAAAAAAAAACATATACTCCATGTTTCGGAGTGAATATTAATAATGATCATGTGTAATTATGATTGCTATTCGCGATAACTTTTATTTCTTCTTCTTGTCACAATACCCGACAACTTCTAGAAGTTTCTATGTTTTGAGACACAAGGCAATATATATAAACCTTCTATATGCAAGGAATGAATGTCAATGGATATGTACCTACAGATTAGTTCCAATGTGCGTCAATCTCTATGTAAATAAGAAGTCCATCCTATTAGTGTTTATTTCGAAATAAACAAGGTGGTGGCCGAGTGGTTCGAGCAGTTGCCTGCGACGCAAAGGTCGCAAGTTCGAATCTCGACTGTACCAATGAGTTTTTCTGAACTTAATAAGTACAGTGATTAGTCACACCGCGAGCTTTACGGTGAAGGAAAACATCGAGAGGAAACCTGCATACGTCTGAGAAGAAATTCAAAGGCGTATGTATAGTCGTGCTGGAGTAACGGCGATGAACTCGCCATCTGTCACGTTGGCACCTAATATACCTCTGGTGGAAAGTGGGTGTGTGGGTATTACCTATACACCTCTGCCTACCCCTTCGGGGACCCTTGTGGGAAGGCGTGAGGATATATTATATTATTTTTTTATTACCTTCTCTTAGCACCGCTGGCAACTCAACTTATGGCCATACAATTTTGCTATTATTTATGTATTTTTACGCCTTTTACTAAAGATTTTCTCTCGCTCTCTTCCTTTACCGTCAAGCCCTTGGTGTGACTAAGCACTGTTTTTTGTTTAGTGTAACCTTTAATGTCAAATTCTCATTAAATGTGACATTATTATAAGCAGTTCTCAAAGTATAATAATAAAATGTTTAACAAGCAGTATAAGCATTTAAAATGCTCAAAGGATCTTTTGAACTAAAGTAACCATAGGTCCTCGCTAACATACTACACTCTAGTCGGCTATGTATGCTACAAAAATGGGGTTATACAAAGTACAAATATACCTGAGTTTATGAAACGCACATAAAGGTAGGTATTTTTGTACTTGGTGTACTTAGTAAAGTTGACACAATTGACACATGTAATATATGAGAGGAATAAATCCATTTTAGCTCAATCGGTGCGGAACTTTTTATTTGTATAGTATTTTAAGGTGACGTCTGATTTTGACTGTATGCAGAGGTGCGGAGGCAGTACACACACATCCACTTTCCAGATGATGAGAGATACAGGTGGCGAGTCCACCGCCGTTACTCAAGCACGATTATACATACGTTTATGAATTTCTTCTCAGACGTATGCAGGCTCTATTTATATAAACGAACAAATTAATTGGTGCAGGACTTTTTTACGAACTCATTTTGCGCCTAGTTAAATGAACTTTAGCCGCAATATACAAATTCGCGTTGAATTACGCTCTCAGATTTATCAAATCTAGACACGTGGCTCTATGAAATTAAGGTTGCGAATTGTCTTTGATTTTGCCGGTTTCAAGGACTTGATCATTTCCATCTTTGATTTTATTAGCTTTAAAGGAACGCGGACTTCATTGATCACGACGACATTCAAATCGAATAATTTGGATCAGATCAGATAAATTATCCGAATGCCCTTCTGGCACTGTGCTGCCACAGGCGTTGCCTCCAATGTCAATTGCCTGTAGCGGGATAGATTTCCGCCTGCAGCTAATATTTGAGCGATGAGCATAATTGACCCGGACTCTGTCTGTATATTCTGTATGAATATGTGTATTTGCTTTTGATTTTTTATGAGAATATTTGTCCTTCTTTCACACAAAAATTAAAGGAAATTTTGGAGAGAGCTAAATTATTAGCTAGATATTTTTTATTCCAGTTCCATCAGTAATTATAAAAATGAAAAAATAAAAACAGTTAAACCGTGAGCACAACTATATCATATAACTATTTACGTATTATGTTCAATCGACGAAACATGCGACGTAGATTTAATTTGTAGATTTTTAAAATAAATAACTTATAATGAATAACATAACAAATAACAGAAGCCGTGGTGGCCGAGTGGTTCGAGCAGTTGCCTGCGACGCAAAGGTCGCAAGTTCGAATCCCGCCTGTACCAATGAGTCTGAACTTAATAAGTACAGTGATTAGTCACACCACGACCTTTACGGTGAAGGAAAACATCGAGAGGAAACCTGCATACGTCTGAGAAGAAATTCAAAGGCGTATGTATAGTCGTGCTTGAATAACGGCGACGGACTCGCCATCTGTCACGTTGGCACCTAATATACCTCCGGCGGAAAGTGGGTGTGTGGGTATTACCTATACACCTCTGCCTACCCCTTCGGGGACCCTTGTGGGAAGGCGTGAGGATATATTATATTATATTATATATAAAAATTAATAAAAATCTATCGATACATATAAATTAGTATGTATTTATATACACACAGACGTGAACATATGTATAAATATGTCTACGTCTGTTCTCACACATATATATTTAGATACGTTTGCACGGTTGCAGTATACATAAAGCCAGAACCGAATCAATAACACCTACAACCGAATTAGTCGCACAATGGCGAGTCCTGATACGTTCATTTGATGTAAAGGCCATAGTTTCGGGGCTTCGGCAGAGTCGTATTGTGTAAAAGTGGCATTGCTAATGGATTAGCAGTGGACACTGGACAATGGATGTGTTAGGCGCTGGATGGTGCTACCAAATTGGACGAAATTGATGTTCAGTGGTCAGATTACCGAGCGTGTATTGTTCGTGTGGCACGGCGTATGTGCTAGGACATAAGCTTTGCTATCTGACGTTCTATTTAGAATTAGCTAGAACTTTTGTTCATTTTCATTTGATGAAATTTTTAATTAAATAAAACTACATATCTATACTAATATTATAGAGCTGAAGAGTTTGTTGGTTTGTTTATTTGTTTGTTTGAATGCGCTAATAATAAATATGAGCAGGCAGACAGAGTAGAGTGAAATTTCTTGTTCGACCGTGTAAAAATAATTTACGTAATATAAAATACATTTTTGATCTGTGGATAATTTTGATGACAGTAACAGCTCACCGGTCGTTTTGCATCAGACTTCCCTGACTTTATTTACAATTCTAAGGGTAACAAACAATTATGTGGCCCACCAAATGGGAAGCGCTCACCAATAATTAAAATTCCTTGCCTCATCCAGTATGCACTTTGGACAATTTATTTAAGTGTTTGTGTGTCGTTAGTACAAAGTACTACTGGTTGTTGATATCGGTTCAATAATTTTAATGACGTGGTCAGTTTTAATGAGGACTCCAATAATTATATTTTTGCCGACTATACCATACCATACTGCCTACTCTTTTGGGGGGCCTCTGTTGAATGGTGTGCAGAAAATGAGGTTTTCCCTGGAGAGTACAGCATGGAGTTCTTCAAGAAGGGTCTGAAAAGATTCCTGCAGGGTCGGCAGCGCGCGAGTGATACCCCTGGTGTTGCAAGCGTCCATAGGCGGCGGTAACCGCTTACCATCAGGCGGACCGCATGCTTGTTTGTCAACCACGTGGTATAAAAAGAAATAAACACATATTTTTTTCTATAATGTTGCTTAATTACCCTTGGTGCTGCAAGCATCCATAGGTAGCGGTAACCGCTTACCATCAAGCGAGGACAAGGCTTAGGGCAATATCTAATACCTTTAAAAGCGCAATTCTTGTATATATGTATATATAGTGAGTGTTTGGTTGTCATAGGTATGTCATTCGTACGAAATAATATACCTAAATGTCAAAAAATACCGAGCTAAGCTCGGTCATCCAGGTACTGTTACTTATGTAAGGGAAGCGTAAGTTTTTTTAATATCTGAAGTCGCGTTTGCATTAAGGCAACGAATCGCGATGTCCATCCGATGAGGAGCGTTGCATTGAAGCGTACCTTTATTTTCTCCTAAGATTTTTCTTCAAATATCTGTACCAGACTAGATATGTCAAACGGTTTCATGTGTTAAATTTGATTATACATACACGATATTTGTAGCTTTCCAAAGGTATAAAAACTATTACAAACAAACTCACGAACAATGAAATCTTCTTCATAATGCTTGTGTGGGTATAATGTTTAGTACACACAGTACGAGCACAATTTTTACCATCACTAAAATCTGCTTAAAGCGTACACTTTACGCTCTAAGTCTTATTATATTAATTTAGACAAAAGATACCGTTCAAAAGTCACATCAAAGTCTAAAAATTCAAAAGAATCGGCCAAGTTTTGTGCAGAAGTGGGAAGTTCGTCGAACGTTTGTTCATTAAATTTGATTTATTATGACTGTCAAAAGTTACAAAAATGACTCTTAATTATGTTTACTTACCAACTGACTTTACTTACTTCAATTAAATAGGGTATGTTATTATCTCTATTGTGTACTACACGACGAGCAATATTGGTAATTAACAGTATCGTATTGGAAAAGTACTACTACTAAAAGTACTACTTAGGTACAAAATATCTATGCCTTACACTTAACAAATATTCAAATATACATACATAGATATGACCACACGTCTCTCACGGGGTACTTTAATAGGTTTAGAGCCATAGTTCTCTCTATATTTACAATTCACTTTCGCTTCACCCACATTCATCATACATGCTCGCAGATTAGACGAGGTAGTAGGAAATTCTGTTCCTCAACCAATGTTTCGTACACTTTCTTCAATACGACAAAATCAACGCCTTCAGATGCATCTAACTTCAGTTTCCACTCAATTCCCATACATGAGTGTCCGATCAATTAAATATATTCAAAGTTATGCTTTTTATTGATAAATATTTTATGGGAAATAGCCTAACGTTAATTCGATTGGATTGTTTTACGTTTCAAACTTCCCTATAAGATATACTTTTAATTAATTGTAACTACATGTTTTCATAACACTCGAGTTAACAACAAACCACAAAAGCTCAGGATCAGTATACAATAGCCGCTGGAGAAACAATGTGAATCAAAAATGTTTTATATTTGTCACGATTAGTTCGGAAACAAAAGTCCCGAGAAAGTTTTAACATTGTTATCCCTGTCCCCCTCTTAATTGGCAAAAGTTTATTGGGGACATAGCTCAATGAATGAACGCCTGAATGGATGAACGAGTGAACGATCTCGGACAAAGGAATGATTGAGGTGTAATTACTCAAAAAAATTCGAATGCGTGGCAATGCATTCCATGTTAAATTATGGAACCAAATTACATATTTTTCATTAAAGACCCGTATTTTAGATAATATGTATTATGTACGTATACAATACAAACATATTACGAGACTCTTGAGAGAATGTGGATTAAGTGAAAGAGGCCTGAAAGTCTAGAGGGAAAGCTAGTTAGCTTTGCACTCTCTCTGCCTACGCCGTCAGGGAATCAGCGTGATATAATGATGATTATATTATATAATGTTTTTTTCTTTCCTCGCAATCCTAAAGTTTCACGCAGAACGAAACTTTTGTACAAAATTAACCAAAACAGATTGAAAAGTTTAGGGGCATTTCATAGCTTTACAAGAACACGCCGCAAACATTATGATAAGCGTTCGTCACGTAATAAAAGCGTACAAAATATTGTTGGGGGAAAAAACTGGAGCCGGCGGACACTTGCTCTCATTACCCTCTAATTAGCCCCAGAGTTTCCACAGCGCCGCAGGAAATTCACATTTTCTTTTTGTACGCGCCCTGCTCTTAAATTGCGATCTTTCACCAATAAAAAAAGGCAATACCGATTCCAAATTCAAAACGGTTATTGTTTCCTTTTTATGATAATTGGTGCGTATTGAAACGTAACGGATGTTCGGGGATCGGTGGCGCTCGTTTAACTTCAGCAAAATTCGCACAAGACTTCGCCGGACGTTTTTATTGTTGTTCTCCGCTTTGTTTTTCCAAACGACCCTTAATAGATTTTTTCCGTCATAAAACGTCTGTATTTTATTTCGTACAATATTAATTTTCTCATTAGCCCAAAGCTTCTTGCAATAAAAATATAATAATCCCTCTCTATAAAGCACTTCATTAAGATCGCTCGGAGAGGCCGGGCGATTATCAACTTCGATAACGTTTAGCACGGCAGCACTGTATTATTAAAAATATTTTTTATTGCGAGCTCGTCTTTGACCACGGGAGGGTTCCTTTTTATAATTACCGCCTCCCTCGCGGGTATTTTTAATTTTCCTCCAAAATTTGATACCGTAACTTCTTATTACGAGCTTTATGAGTGACGTTACAGAGACTTATAAATTAAAGCAACCAGTGTTTTCACGTCGCACAAAGCCATGGCATACGTCACTCCACGACTTGGGATAAAGCGGCCCATTCGTGCACCGTTTGAAAAGAGTAAGGCTTGCACATAGTCGTGTATCGGAGCGTGAATAGGAGCTGGGAACATTAAAACGTTCCACGCGCTCGCTCGCCCCACCATGCGTGATGTAAAAAACCACCGGACCGTCATTTTCAAACCGAGTTTTGTTTATATAAAACGTCATGATGTATCTTTGCTTTTTACACGTATTATTACATTCAGCGCGAGCTACATGTAAATCAGTGGAGCCATTAAAATAAATGCTGCAAAACGTTACATTTTACCGTAACAGCGGGTCTGTTGGTAATGCTGCATATTTATCGGGAGGAATTGATAGCTTTTCATTCATTTAATCACTAGCGGTACCCGCGACTTCGTCGGCGTGACTTTTTCATCTTTGGTAAAAAAAAAACTATTAAAAGAATCCTATGTTACTTCTAATACCTCCAAGAATATGTGTACAAAGTTTCATGATGATTGGTTAAGTAGTTTTTACGTGAAAGCGTAACAAACAAACTTACATTCACATTTATAATATTAGTAAGGATTGATACCTTACACTGCGCAAATTTTCTCTTCTCTTCATGTTAATGTTGATTGCCGGGTATTTGTCGGCCACAGTTCATTTATAGTAGTTACAGTATGTATTGTCGTGCTTGAGTAACGGCGATGGACTCGCCATCTGTCACGTTGGCACCTAATATATCTATGGCGAAAAGTGGGTGTGTGGGTATTACCTATACACCTCCGCCTACCCTTTCGGGGACCCTTGTGGGAAGGCGTGAAGATATATTATATATTACAGTACATACATATATAAAATTAATATCATCACGCTGAGACTTTAAGAGGAGCAAAGATATTAAGAGCACTAATTCATTATTGACTTACAAACTTTCACTTCCAAATCCATCAGCCTGTTTATACATCCTCGCCGGGTTCTAGTACTCTTAACCTATTTATCCGTCATTGCTCAATTTATTTCACCTTAGGTTTGGAACGTGCCTTCATCTACTACTTAATATGAATACATACTTAAAGTCATTAAAATTGTAGTACAACATTAAGTATGAGTGATGAATCAATTTCTCAGCTCTGCTCAGTCAGTTTGGTATGTTCAACTTCGAATCGACCGCAATCAGTCTCTGACATTAATAAACTCTCATCTGCGTATAATACCGGCCGAGTACAATTCCCGGCATGATTCGACCCCGCCCCGGGGAACAAATTAGTAGGTACGCAACGTGACCCAACTGGCGATTTTTTGTCCTGGTGAAATATTGTGTTGAGTTTACACGGAGCGCGGCTGCTCACAGTACGATACGAACTTTTATGCCAGCCTTCTTGGTAGCTCTAACACGGATTTGATGTATATATTTTCTATTTGTAAGTATTTCCTCTTTAGTTAGTTTCGTTTTTAATAATAGTATTGTATTTTCTGCTTTTGAAATATTTTTTCACATGAACTGAAGACGCACTCATCTTGCATGCATGGTTCCTCTTCATGTTTCTATTTATAAAGGTAGTCATTTTGAACTGTACCTTCTCTTGAGAAGTGACTCCTTAAACCACACAGCTAACAAGGATTTCTTCAACAAGGTATACATTGATATTTAAAAATCGATAGTACTCGAAACAAATGATTAGGTTTGAAGACATACATACATATATATCATCTCGCGTGGCTAACAGGATAGGCGGAGAGAGCAGAGCGCCAGTTCTCTCTAGACTTACATACCTCTTTCGCTTCCTCCACATTCATACATGCTCGCCGGTTTGAGTACCTACTCTTGACCTTCCCGTCCTTGAGTGTCCTATCTAGGTTTGAAGATACTAATTTTATTGTTGAGTAAGCCAGTTTATGAGCGAGGCAGCTACAAAATACTTCAAATCAATAAAAAATAATTAAAATAGTTGACGTTAAACGTAAAGAACCTTATTTTGACCACATTTTTAGAGTAGGGATGGCCAAGTAGGTCGAGCAGTCGCTCCCAACACAAAGATTGTAGGTTCGAGTCCGCACTGTACTAATGAGTTTTTGTGAACCTTTTGTGGTTTGGGAAAACATAATTATGTAGGAAACCTGCGTCCGTTTGAGTAAAGTTCAAATCTTTGTCCTTGAGAAACGGCGATGGACTCGACATCTGTCAGGTTGTCAACTAAATCAAATCTTCAGCGAAAAGTGCGTGTATCGGTACCACACACCTCTGCATACCCCTTCGGTTCAGCAAACACATTTTGTATTTCTTAAATCAAAAATAAAACTTTATCTATACTTTGTCTTTATTAAAAACAACTTTATCACAATATTGTGATGTGCATACCAAATCACTGCAGTACCTCTATAGCAACAAAGTGGATGCGGGAGTAAGTATATCCAATAAGCTCTTGTTTGGACAACAATATCGGCCATAGTGGAAATTAATTAAGTCCCTTATACAGACTTCGTAAAGAATCGGAGACGAGATTGGGCAAAGGAGGAATTTTAATAAGGGTCACGTAAACATTGCAGCAGCGGAGACCCGAGGCAGTATCGTCTCGGGTCTTGTTATCGATAACAAAAAATATATACATGATTTTTTTTAACAAAGACAATACTAACTTAACTAAATACTTTTTTTTGTATGTAAGGACGTAAAAAAATTTTTTTCGAAATTTAAAAATGTATTCGACATCACGCATTTTATCAACCTTTTATTACACATTAAGATGCATTTAGCATTACTATGTAACTATAGTTTTTTTTTATACAACAAGAGTGGCAAACAAGCATACGGCCCACCTGATGAGAAACGGTTACCGCAGTCTATTTACGCTCACGATACCGAAGTATCACTTGCGCATTTATCTATTTATATATTTAGCGTATTTTCCTAAATAGGTTAAAAACTTATTAAAATGACTATAAGGATTATTAAAAAACCCGGTGGTGTCCGAGTGGTGTGAGTAGTTGCCTGCAACACAAAGATCGCAAGTTCGAATCCCGACTTTATCAATGAGCTTTTCTAAACTTAATTACAGTGATTAGTCACACCACGAGCTTTACGGTGAAGGAAACCTGCGTACGTTTGAGAAGAAATTCAAAGGAGTATGTATGGTCGTGCTTGAGTTACGTTGGGGAAACTTGTGGGAAGGCGTGAGGATATTGTATTTATATACAGTACTAGCTGTCCCGCCCAGCTTCGCTCGGCTGAAAAAGTTAAATTGACCGTAACACGATCGCAGCGCCATCTATCGGGTCCAATTGTAAATCTAAACCATTCTCAAATCCACCTTAAGACACTCAGAAAGGGATAGCTTCGCCCGGGTGAAAAAGCTAAATTCCTGAAACTCGATCGCAGCGCCACCTATCGGGTCCAATTTAATATAGCCTATGTTCACCGGAGATAGTGTAGCTTCCCAACAGTGAAAGAATTTTTCAAATCGGTCCAGTAGTTTTTGAGCCTATTCATTACAACCAAACAAACAAACAAAGTTTTCCTCTTTATAATATTAGTGTAGATTAAAATTTCAGTAGGTACGTGACTTATTCAAAAGTAAGCGCCCGTAATCTATAGAAGTGTCATTTGTCAGACTTCTTAGCCACTTTTTAAGTTTTAAAAATAAATTGTAGTTGAATTACAAAAAGTTTGCAACATAAAAAGATCAATCGACAAAAAATGCGCGCCCCTAGTGGGGTTCCGTTGTCTGAAATATGGTCAGAAGTGAACCGGACTCGTACGCTAAGGGTTCCGTAATTTATGTGCCTTTCGTGATCTACCCAACGGTTCGTTGGTTATGACGCAATTCGCCGTATTTACCTTTTGAGGTCTGTTTTGCATATTCTTCGGGCGAGGAAGGTTTTTTGCTGATGAAAATTGAGAAAGGTTTAGTGTTTTGTTATATACCCATTCATTATGATACGGATATTATAAATGTTTGAGGTCACAGAGAACAAAGTTATATCTATAATCTCAGGATAAATATTAAAAATTAAGTTTTAATTTTATCAGACGTAAGTTGACATATGATAAAAATTAAATTGAGAAATTATAAAGTAAAATTTGTATGTCCGGACGTTTAAAAAAATTTAAATAGAGTATATTGATATGAAGTTAATTATTATTTATATATTATTGAGTTTTTATTTATGGTTTTATATATGGCTTAACACCAAAACATGGGAGCACCAAATCTCCTTCATTAATTTAAACATTACAACACAAGGAATTTGTTCTTTTCACAAAACATTGATCACGTTAGTTCTAAGCAGCAAAAATTAATAAAATAACCAATAGTTAAAAAAAGCTATTTAACCAACAACAAAAACAGGTTTCTTTTTGTTTTGTTAATATATTTACTATATTAGAACACATTAGGATTAACAGCCACATCACTTGCACTACGGTCACAAAAACAGACAGCGCTTTCATGCGGTCTTCTCATAGAACTCCAAACATACTAACATAATATTCTTCCATTCATCAGCAAACACATCGTATTATATGTCTATACATTTAAGAAAGCGAGACATGTCCAGAAATAACAACAATACACTTTGGAACCGGCCATTTAACCAGGTTGCAAGCAATGTTTTTTAAATTAGGATACTAACATTTATCTTTAATTAAATGCACGTTCTTTAGAATGAATATTGCCTTATTAGCCGCTCTTTTGTCGGCACACAAAGGATAAAACTAGATTGAAGAAATAGAAGTGAACTATAGAGGATATCTCATTTTAAATTAGTGTTGGCTTACTGAGGGTGTACAGGTGATCACAGCTAAATGAAGACACCCTGTCGTCTGTAAGATTATTATAAAGAGTGGGGCACGGTAATGCTCTTTTTTACAGTAGTAGGTATATATAATTTTTAAAATAAATATCATACCCACCTAGAAGAAATGTTGTAGTTCATATCCTTGAGTTTATGAGACTATATGGATGTAATTTCTTTAATGAACTAATAAGGTTATAATAATAATAATTTGGAGAACCGCCATCTGTCACGTTGGCCCCTAAAATATATCTCCGGCGGAAAGTGGGAGTATGGGTATACCACTTCCACTTACCCCTTCGGGGACCCTTGTGGGGAGGCATGAGGATATATATATATATGTATATATATTTATTCATTATCCCTTGGTAGTTATTTTTTAACTTTATCTTTATCTGCGACTAATTATGATTACGATTTCTCTAATGAAAAAAATATTCACGATAACAACTGTGTGCAGATGTACGTTAAAAACATAATTAAGTTTAATCAGATTATATCGTGTTTGTATTTTAATTTTAATTAGTTATTAGATTATATTATACATAACGACTCCTGTATTAAAATTTTCTTAAATATAATAAATAAATAATATCCTCACGCCTTCCCACAAGGGTCCCCGAAGGGGTAGGCAGAGGTGTACAGGGCATAGGTAATAACCATACACCCTATATTATTATTCATACCCCGTTAGGGACTTGGCGTGATGATATGTATGTATGTATTTATTACATATAAACATCTCGGCGTGATGCAATATGTATTTATGCATTAGTCGTTACGTGTTCATGTCGTATTGGAATCGTAAAGTCTAAAACGTTTATCTAATGATTAGGTTATTTTAATTGATTATCCGGCCCCTATAAAAGCACCAAAGTTTTACAAAAATAATTAGAAGTTTCAGCCCATTGCTCATAGTAATGAACGCGATACTCCTTGCGACGTCCATCGCGGCGTTCTATTCGGTCGACGTGACCGCTATGGACTCGCCGCACCCACTCTCCGATGAGTTCATTGACATCATCAATTCGAAACAAACCACTTGGAAAGCTGGTCGAAACTTTCATCCGAATACTCCGATGGAATCATTCAAAAATTTCATGGGCTTACTCAAAATGAATACCTCTCATATTAAATTCAAAGTATACGATGCAAACTCCCTAGCGAATCTACCTGAGAACTTCGACCCGAGGGATAAATGGCCTGACTGCCCATCTCTGAACGAAATCCGAGATCAAGCGGACTGTGGAAGCTGCTGGGCTTTTGCTGGTACTGAGGCCATGACAGATAGAATCTGCATACATTCAAAGGGCGAGAAGAAAATACACGTTTCCGCAACAGACGTGGTAACCTGTGCTATTGACGATGGTTGTCAAGGCTCATATCTGGGCTCAGCCTGGGATTATTGGCGACGCAATGGAGTGGTCTCAGGCGGTAACTACGGTTCTAATGAAGGGTGCAAGCCGTACATATTTTCGCCTTGCGAGCATTATGATGTTCCTGGCAAGAGAAGGAATTGTAGCCGCAAATATGTGGATGTAACGCCGCCTTGCGAACTGGTTTGCCAAAGTAACTATAACGTGCCTTATGAAGAAGATAAGGTATATGGAACAAATGAGTATATTATGGGTGAAGATGCAATGAAAGCTGAATTATTCCTTAACGGTCCCATGGAGTGTGCATTTGAGGTACACGCTGATTTTCTATCATATAAAAGTGGAGTTTACGAACACTTTAAAGGTAATCTGGTAGAACGTCACGCCGTTAAAGTACTAGGCTGGGGAGTAGAGGATGGGGTACCCTATTGGCTGTGTGCAAACTCTTGGAACACAGATTGGGGAGACAGGGGTTTCTTCAAATTTCTACGCGGTGAGAACCACTTGAGCTTCGAAGAAATTTGTGCGGCTGGTATACCAGAATTGAATACATAAATCATTCATGATTCTGTATTTTACTTAAATTTTAACGTTAAAAATTATTCAATGTACTCAGCAATAAACAGATAATATATATATATATTTTTTTTTCATTGAACTTTATTTATTGAAATATAATTTGGTCAATACTACCCTTGATATTCTTATGGTGTTTCTCAAGTGAATTATATCTTCATATGTTCACGCTCAACGTAGACGCTTTAAGTAAATTAAACAGCTATTAATTCCTTCTTAAACGTAATTAGGATGTTTTCCTTCACCACTAGCCCGTGGTGTTATTACTCACTGTATTTAAGTTCAGAAAAGTCGTAAGTACAGACGGGATTGAATTACAATCTTACAATCTTTGATTTACAGGCGACTACTCGAACCACTCGGCTACGATGGTAAGCTTGACTTTGCATTCAACATTAAATTTATCGCACCTTTCATTATAATTTAAATATCATTAGGTTTAAATATCAACAACAAGCCGTGGTGGCCGAGTGGTTCGAGCAGTTGCCTGCGACGCAAAGGTCGCAAGTTCGAATCCCGACTGTACCAATGAGTTTTTTCTGAACTTAAGTACAGTGATAAGTCACACCACGCGCTTTACGGTGAAGGAAAATATCGAGAGGAAACCTGCATACGTCTGAGAAGAAATTCAAATGCGTATGTATAATCGTGCTTGAGTAACGGCGATGGACTCGCCATCTGTCACGTTGGCACCTAATATACCTCTGGCGGAAAGTGGGTGTGTGGGAATTACCTGTACACCTCTGCCTACCCCTTCGGGGACCCTTGTGGGAAGGCGTGAGGATATATTATTATTATCATTAGGTTTTATTTATGTTGTGTTAAATATAATGAGGGTAATTGTCATATCATTATTCAAATAACAGATGCTTACGGAGTGCTTTGTTTAATATGCCATGAGCACGTATAAATCTCACATGGAGACAAAGTATCGTTTATTCGGGATCGTCAGTTTCATCGTTGCCGGAAATGCTAAGCTAAATGAGTGAGCCATACCAAATTCCGCGTGACATTTTTGGCTTAAGCATTGGGAAATTAGCGAATTTGTTGTAATCGAATACAATTTTAATATTGTTTTTATCAACTAAATATAAATATGTATTTATGATAAGTCACACCACGAACATTACGGTGAAGGAAAACATCGAGAAGAAACCTGTAGGCGTTAGAGAAGAAACTCAAAGGCGTATGTGTATTCGCCCTCTGTCAGGTTCGCACCTAAAATAGTTCTTTGGCTGCACGTGGGTCTGTGGATACTACCTACAAACCTCTGCCTACCACTTCGGGACACTTGTGGGTGTGAGGCGCTAATATATATAAATATATGTATGAATGTCATGATGATGATGATGATACCATCCCACTGCTCGGCCTCCCCCCATGATTTCCAAGTGTTCTGTCCAATGCTAGTGTTGGCCAGTCCACAGATGTGTTGTCCAGGTCTTGCCATCTCCTTCGTGGTCTATTCATATTAATACAAACATTAAATATACATTGTTGTCAGCACGCCACTGCTTGTTATTTAAGGCACAAGCATGACAAGTCTCGATCCCACCTCGTTGTCGTCACGTCGTCTCACGGTTAATGAGCAGAAACACCATTTGCCCCCGCCCTAGTTCACAGACAAAATGCCTCATAATCAACTCGATACTCGCTTCTAGTATTAAATTTGATTTTATCATCGCTTGTCTTTTTACGTCGTCGGATTCGGGAAGGTTACCAAGTAAATTCTTTGTTCAAAAACACTGTTTTGTATTTGGTTGAACTTTATGTGTCTTTAAATAAAAAAACCGGTATCGTTATACCTTTTATCAGAACCTACAGGAATTAGCATAGATACTATACACTAATCAAATAGCGTGAAACTTTGTGACAGGAATAACATTTTGATTCTTCCAAAGTTATGCTGTTATATAATACGTTTTACCTGTTACAGTTTACAGTTCTTAATGAACGTCTACGACACTCCTTATCGCATGCAACTGGGTTTGCAGGTTTAATCCATGAAATTAAATGGCTAATAAAAACACGAAATAAAAATTGGCAGTTAGAAATGTCGTAAATAATTCCGCCGTCTATATCAATAAACTGGTATTTTGCATCCATCAAATGAAAATGGGCCTGATTTGGCTTAAGGACTGCGCGAGTCATCGTGACAGTGCGTTTTGGGGGCGTTTCACGCGCGTTTTCCGATGAAATTGATCGTTAAGCACTCGTTTCCTTCCCACTGAAAGGACCGAGAAATTTGGGCTTTTGTCCTGTATTAATAAAGAGTCTTTAATTCGGATCGTCTAGTCATTTCATAGTGAAGTATATTAAATTCTTTCACGTAATTTTTTACTGGATCTGTTAATATCACACAATAAATGTTTATTTGTACATGTGTTTTTGATGAAAAACATTGTTAACTCATAAGATTACCCACTTTACTTTAGTTTCCGATATTAAATTATTTGTTAATTCGGTGTTAATATAAAATATTAAACATATGTTTTATATATAATTAATGTATAAGTTAATTAAAATAAATGTAATTTTAAATTAACCGAGACCATTGATACATTATATCCATTCAAGTGACTGACAGCTACCCTGAGGTTTGTGAACATGACGCCAGCTTCTGCTTTGTGCTAAAATAGCTTCTATTGTAATTTTTTGGGTCGCAAAGAAAGAATTCTCCTATTCTACCCTAGTCTTTTAGTCTACTCTCTGTGGCTTCCTGACGATATGATGATGTGTATGATAAAACAATTAAATAACCTTGGTTTCCACCATGTGAACTTCTCACGTGTGGGGATCTCATACCTAAAGTACCTAACATTTATAAATTTTTATATCTTACGATTCCGTCCCGACGATAAAAAGCTTAATTAAAAACGTTTATCATATCCAGAAGCACGTACGTAAAAGCACATAATTTTCCACTAAGTTAAACTTTCATGGCTCGGGCAAAATGTTACAACCTCATTTGAATCCCTCTTTGGGTCTCGTTTCACAATTTTCTTTCTTTACAATACAATTTGTTTCAAATTTGATACTACGATACCTTAGACGTTAGCAACACCGCTGCCCACCACGTATCGGGTACAGTTGCTCTGTTATCAGAATAAGAGTAAGCAGGTCCCAATCCTCGCAAAGCAGCCAATCGATGTTCATTTCTACGGAAGCATTGCTTTTTGGCTCTTTTGTAAGTAGGTCTGGTAGGTAATGTCTTACTCTGGTCATTCCAATTAAGGGCGGAAAAGCCCTTGTGCCTTACTTCATCAGATGCCCTGTTAAATCCACGTAAACCACGGGATTGCTTGTATTTCACCACCTGTTAACGAAAAGTTATAAGCGATAAGATTTTACAATTTTTGTAAACTCTCAGCTGGATTAAAATAGTTCTCAAAATTTCTGACGGAGATTATGACGATTTACGCAATCCCATTATTGAACATGAATGTGTAACGTAACAGTGTACCGCAAATCCACGTAACGGGATCAATTCAGTTGCGAATATAAACTCAGTTCGTAATCCATTCTCCGCGAAATGCTATTTGGCTAGGATAATTTAATATTACTTGAGATTGTATGTAATTGATGTTGTTACAAGAGATACGTCCCAATGCTTGAAAAATATACTGTATTAAAATGTGATTGCTATCCGTACTCGGAAAATTATTCTCCTCAGGAGACTATGAGTACATGAAACTATTCAATTCCATTAGCAAAAATATTGTACTAAAAGATAATGTATTACAGAACTTACGAATAGAAAAATAACGGATATTGGAAGTGTACTACGAACGTATATAAGTATTATATAGATGTATGTACATACTTACATACATTTAGAGAGAGTAGAGCGCCAGTTTTCTCTGGAACACTCATTTATATATAATTTTACAATAATGAAACATCTCAAAATAGGCAATGAAGTCAGTTATCGCGTCTACTCCTAGATGTCGCTAATCGGAAACTGGATCGCGCTGTTGAAATAGACTCTCAACTAACATTCAAATTAAGAAAAACGCTCTGGATGTACATACTTAGATAAATAAAATAAAAATTCTGTAAACTTCCAAGGGCAGTATAAGTATCTCGAGATAAGGGCAATACTTCCTCTTATACAAGTTTCCCTGGTTCGTTGCGTTTTCCCTTACAAAGGACAATAACAGAAGAGGGCGTAACGCTCACCAGCGATTACGTCCCTGTGTGTTCATGGATCGGGTATTTCTTACGATGCGAGACGAGATTATACGACGTACAAATTCGAACGTCATTTACGGGGAGAATCGAACTCGTATAAAAAGATTAAGCATTTGATACAGTTGTGGTTGAAAGAATTGATGTCACTCAATGTAGTGTTAATTTTATAGATTCGTGTGGTTCCTTTAAGGGCTGCTAATTGGGAAGCGGGTGTGAAGAATGGTGAAGAGATAGAGGGACGAACTGTATATAGACTTGAACAATTATTTGGATGTAGCGTTCGATCGCAGAGTTGGATTGAGCAAAGAAAGGCTTTGCCCAACAGTAGATGTAGATCTAAAAATACAATCTGAGGTAAATATTATTTAAAAATATTGTTTTAATTGTATCTATATAGTCACATCAAAGAAAAAAAAATACTCCAATGCATTTGTTTATATTGGTAAAAGACATAGTGAGTACTTATTTACGACCGTGATCGTTGGCACAATAAAAATATTTCCTTTACGATTTTAAAACTAACCAACTGATTTAATTTGAAAGGCAGTTTCCAAGAAAACCTGAATGGAGAAGAACTCTTTTACCCACACTTTACTTGGGTCGGACCCAAGTAAAGTGTGGGTAAAAGTAAGATAGCTTCTATCGTTAGCACCCCGAAAAAACATGTTGCTAGCTGGCTGTTAGCCGTAAGCAAATTTTATTCTATTATTACGTGGGTATATGAAATCTTCATAGAAAGTTAAGCCATTGCGACCGTAGGCGTGACATTTCAATTTACCCGTCAGTGTTAATGTCCTTTCAATTATTGTGGTAGTGGTGCTTTAGCAATAATACAATACCTTTTGATTTTATATAGAAACGATGCGTAAAAGACAAATTGAATATTATGATATAATATCCTCACGCCTTCCCATAAGGGTGTCCGAGGGGTAGGTGAAGGTGTATAGATAGTAACCACACACCCATATTCCGCCCGGTATATACTTTAGGTGTCAACGTGGCAGATGGCGAGTCCATCGCCGTTACTACACGACTATACATACGCTTTTGAATTTCTTCTCAAACGTATGCGGGTTTCCTCTCGATGTTTTCCTTCACCGTAAAGCTCATGGTTTGACTAATGACTGTAATGTTTACAAATACTTATTGGTACCACCGGGATTCGAACTTGCAATCTTTGTGTTGCAGGCACTCGAACCACTGGGCCACACCGGTTTTCTTTTAATTTAATATTATTCATGCTTAAAACTCTTGACAAAGGTTAATACAGCGTAACTTCAATTTCAAGTCTGTTCAGTGTTGAAGAGCAATCTTACACGTATCCTGAGGGACTTGAAAGAGGACCAGTAACCTTTGTTTTATTTTAAACTAGCTGTCCCGCCCAGCTTCGCCCGGGTGAAAAAGTAAAATTTCCTGAAACACGATCGCAGCGCCACCTATCGGGTCCAATTGTTATGTAAGCTATCCTATCTTTTAAGTTGGATCAATCTGCACACAGTGTGGAAATTTGATTGAAATCGGTTAAGACGCCCATCGCGGACTTTATTGCCATAAAAAGGTTATAGTGAGTCAATCTTAAAAGATAGACATATGCTGTCGCGGCCTTTTTTTTTAGAACTTTTAAAGAGGAACAATTCCCTCATACATGATATTTGCGTACCGTAACCGTTTACGCAGCGCACGCAACGGAGGCTCTCGAAAAGGAATATTTTTTTCCGTTCTTGCAACATTTTTCATGTATGCTTCGCTCCTATTGATCGTAGCGTGATGTTTTATAGCCTAAAGCCTTCCTAGAGAAATGGACTATCCAACACAAAACTAATTTTTCAATTCCAACCAGTAGTTCCTGAGATTAGCGCGTTCAAACAAACAAACAAACAAACTATTCAGCTTTATAATATTAGTATAGATATCTTTTGTGCTCCTAACAGTTTTCACTCATTTTTCTCTTTGAATATTTTAGTAATACATCATAGTTTGCATATGAGTCGCTCGGGCTTACAATGTTTTGCACTAAGCGAATGACTCCGGGGATGGATAAAAATTGTAGAGGAGTTACCGTTGATAAAGTGTGGCATATAAATAGGTGTCGTCATAGTTCCAGGTAGGTACATAAGCTTGGTCTGAATCCCCAATTAAGGGATCCGCAAAACTTGTGTGATTTTCCAAGATTAATGGCATGTTAGGATATTTATTTATTTATTTATTTGGATCACCAACAGGTAAGAACACCTTAATATTAACAGAATATGCCATAATAAAACATACATAAGTGTCCACCCAATTACAGGTAACCACATCTACTAACTAGGATAGTTTATATACATGGAAAAGATGGATGACGAAAAGTTGACGAAATATTAATACAATGCGAAAGTATTTGGAAGGAGAAGCAGATGAGAAACACGCCATATCGTCTGCCTTCCCCGTGAAAATTATAGGTGATTATTGGACCTATATGAAACATAAAAAACAAAACAGACGAGGCATCTCAAATACACAGGATACAGAAAGGATTGACTGGACGGTTGAAGGTAGGTCACCATAAGCTTGTTATAATATCTATCATCATCAGCATGTAATATCGTCGAGTCCCTATTGGGGTACGCAAAGAGTAGAGTGCCAGTTTTCATTTGCTTTGTCCACATTCATCAGTCTCATCATACATCCTCGCCGGTTCGAGTACCCAAAACGTTATCGTCCTTGAGTATCCGATCAATTTGAGCTAGGTAGTTGGAACGTGGCGTTCCTCTTACTCTTCTTGCACACACTTTCGCTTTGTATATCTGTACCATTAATCTGTCTTCACTCCTCCTTTCTATATATCCAAACGATTATATATTAATAATAAATAAATATTCCTCAAAGTTATGATCACGCAGAATCCCTCACAGTGTATGTAAAGAGAGTAGAGCGCTAGGTCTCTCTAAACTCACACTTTCTTCTTTCGATTAATCCACTTCCATCAATCTCTTCTTATATGCTCGTCGGTTTCGAGTACTATTGCCTATTCTATCCATATAAATATTGATAGTTATGTCTATCAAGAACGTGAGTCGAGCGGGATTAATTTTCCAAATGCACGGCACTCGAATAAAACTTTTCCGAACACTTCGGTATTTTCTCACCCACACAGCCGTGAAGCGTGGACACGTGTGTATTGTATTTGTTACCAACTGGTCACAATGGGATTAAACGGAGGCGTTCGGTAGAATTTTGTTCGGAAAAGGTTTGCGCTTGGCATTAACAGATTATATTGTGTTTCCTTGTTAATAACAAATTTGGGTGTTCGATCGAAGACCAATAAGTAGGATTACTGGCCGTTTCGATAAAAAGAGACGGATGATCCCGTTAATCCCGCGACGGCTTTTTGGAATATTTTTGTAAGATGTTGAACTGTGATGGAATGTTTGCTTTCAGCAGTAACGCAGCTTATTGGCTAGCCCAGAAAATTTATGATTGGGAGATCAAAAGGGAACCCTAACAGAGAGATAAAACCAGCTTTGTACTT
The DNA here is from genome assembly GCA_016069955.1 of Drepana arcuata. NCBI lineage: Eukaryota > Metazoa > Arthropoda > Insecta > Lepidoptera > Drepanidae > Drepana > Drepana arcuata. The sequence continues at coordinate 31,873 of JACCPG010010612.1, read as the reverse complement.
TAAGATGGAGACTACAATTATAATATGATCAATCGGCTCGATTGTCAGATACGTAACTCATAATTTTGTATTACGGTAATAAAGTGAAAAAAAACCTTCATTTGAAAGCTCATAAATAGAGTTTTTCAATAAAGGTATTTTTTTTTCTCAAGGAAACTTCTTTGAGCCATCTTTCAAGTTGACGCACAAAATCAGGCAGAGGTGTATAGGTAGTACCCACACAGCCACTTCCCGCCAGGGATATATTTTAGGTGCCAACGTGACAGATGGCGAGTCCATCGCCATTACTCAAGCACGACTAAATATGTCCCAACCAAAATAGATCTTTGCATTACTTTTCAGGGAGCCTTCTGGGAAGAGGTCGAGAAAATGATTGTGGAAAACATTCTTAGATATATCTATTTTTTGTATATAAAACTAACCCGACAAATATACATTTAGCACTGCGGCGAAACCAACCAATGCCCACTTAAAAGAGAATTCCGTATAAACAAATCGCCGCGTTTAAGTCGGAAGAATTTATATTGAATCCGTAAACAAGTATGTACATTGAAAACTGCAAGATATGTATGCTCATATATACTGCTGGTCACATACACGTATTAGAGGTTGGTTTCTGATCAAGAAACGACAGGGACTTGGTAAATTGGTATCGTCTAAAGAATAGTGCGGGGTCGGAATAGGACTTCTCGGGGGGAGTACATATGAACATACTGTTGGGGATGCAAATAAATAAGGCATTTCCACGCTAGTGTTGAATATCTATGTACTTACTTTGTTTTTTACTTAAATGTTAGTACACATTAATACTAAAGAAGTATGGAAGTCGAGTGGTTTGCGTAGTGGGCTGCAAGTTAAACATTGCAAGATATAATCGCGATTGTACTAATGACTTATCTTTCCTATATTATCATACCACAAGTTATGGTAAAGAAAATAAGGGTGAGGAAACCTTGTATACCTGTAAGAATAAATAAATGTATGTGTAGTTTACTACCTGGATCAATCGATCGGACGCTCAAGGACGGGAACGTCAAGAATACTCGAAACCGACGAGCATGTATGAAGAGACTGATGAATGTGGATGACGCGAAAGAGGTATGTAAGTCTAGGGAGAATTGGCGCTCTATACTCTCTGCCTACCCCGTTAGGGACTCGGTGTGATGATATGTATCTTTGTATGTGTAGTTTACACACCCATTTAACGCTGGAGATATATTTTGGGTGCCAAGTTGATAGGTGGTGAGTATATCACTGTTTCTGAACACAAATATAATATAATATATAAATAATTATATAATATAATATACAATTAACTATATAATATAATATATAATTATATTATATTATATGTAATATCAATATCAAATTCCTGCTCAACCGTATGCCGCTTTCGTCTAGATGTTTCCTTCAACCTTAAGCTTTTTGTGTCACTAATCACTGTTCACAATACAACTAATATTTTTTCTTTAATACTATATTATATATACTACGGTAATATATTACGGTGAAGGAAAACATCGAGAGGAAACCTGCATACGTTAGAGAAGAAATTCAAAGGCGCATGTATAGTCGTGCTTGAGTAACGGCGATGGACTCGCCATCTGTCACGTTGGCACCTAATATACCTCTGGCGGAAAGTGGTTGTGTGGGTATTACCTATACACCTCTGCCTACCCCTTCGGGAACCCTTGTGGGAAGGCGTGAGGATATATTATATTATTATATATACTATATTTAATTTTAATATTATGATTCCACATACAATTGACAGGTCTTTATTACCAAAGGTCTCCACACTAGGATCCTTCGAACTCAATTCTCCTTCGGTAATTTATTCAAGTCCCCGAAACTGAGTAAATTTCGCTCGTCACCCTCATTGTGACCTTCGTAAGCCGCGCAAAGCCCTTGACAGATCTACATGAGAATAGGAACAAGATTTGTTTTTACTTTCACTTTTGCTTTTGCTACAAAACTGTATATATTAAAATATTGTTCATCCGTTATATGGTCATCGTCTAAAGCCTTATATCAGTTATCATTAAGCCTTTACGGTATTTATATTAGTAACAATATTTTATCTGTAAGAAAAAATATAGTAAATAAAGAAAAAATAATTGTATATTACAGACTCGTACAAACAGACACTTAAAATGTATGTATCAGTATTTAAATACAACCTTTATATATTTATTTTATACAACAAGAGCATACGGCCCATCTGATGGGAAACGGTTACCGTAGCCTATTTACGCTCACGATACCGAAGTATCACTTGCGTGTTGCTACTCTGTGTTCGGAGAGTTATAGTGTGTTGGCAGGATAATGGGTTAAATCCCTCTGCTTCCAATCCAATGTAACAATCCTCCCCTCTCCCCAAGGAGCTCAATACTGGAAACCTTATTCACCGCGTAGGAACACGACACAAAAATTGTGTTATTTGGCTACGGACTTCTATAAGGTGGAGGTCCTGCCCCAGTCGGGCAGCTCCAAATTCGAACGGGAAACCCCGTTATGCCCTACCTCTCTTAAATTTATATTAGTATCTCGGTCATTATAACTAGCATGAATGGGATATCCCACAACCCGCTGCACACAGGATGGCCTATATATAATGCACAAAACGACACCTTCGCAATTTTACGTCAGAGCTGGGTGTGAGCTAAATTGGCGATATTTTACAACTCTATCATTACTAGGGACATAAAAAGCGGTAGTTCGTCGCTTTTACGACGGACCTCGCTTATTATTGTGCGTCTAAGTTAGTTGAATACACGATGTATTGCGGTGCCATTCGACATCATACACTTTATTTACGCGAACATTTTGTCTATATTATTTTTATCTCGGAAAATAATCATATCCTCACACCTACCCACAAGGGTAGGGGTAGGCAGAGGTGTATAGGTAGTACCCACACATCCACTTTTCACCAAAATCTCAAGTTCGAATCCCGACTGTACCAATGTACAGTCGGGATTCGAACTTGCAATTTTTGTGTAGCAGGCAACTGCTCGCATCACTCGGCCACCACGGCTGTCTACTACTATGTATATATATTGTACAATGATATACATTTTACAAACATCTTAAAAATATCTGTCAATACATAGTGACATAGCGCTTTCTTGTCTCTGCCTATTCCGTACGAGACTGGTTGCAATTATATTAAACGCTAACATCCCTTTACTCAATCCCTCCCTTCTCCCGGGCGGGCAGAGTAGAACACCCGTATAATATATAAATGTAATTGTATCTTTTTTTTATTATACAACAAGAGTGGCAAACAAGCATACGGCCCACCCGATGGAAAACGGTTACCGCAGCCTATATACGCTCACGAAGTATCACTTGCGCGTTGCTACTCTGTGATCGGAGAGTTATAGTGTGTTGGCAGCATAATGGGTTTAAGCCCTCTGCTTCCAACACAATGTAACAATCCTTCCCCCTCCCCAAGGAGCTCATTACTGGAAACCTTATTCACCGCATAGGAACAGAACACAAGAAATTGTGTTATTTGGCTACGGACTTCTATACGGTGGAGGTACTGCCCCAGTCGGGCAGCTCCAAATTCGAACGGGAAACCCGTTATGCCCTACCTCTCATACATACATACATATCATCACGCCAAGTCCCTAACGGGGTAGGCAGAGAGTATAGAGCGCCAGTTCTCTCTAGACTCTACATACCTCTCTCGCTTCGTCCACATTCATCAGTCTCTTCATACATGCTCGTCGGTTCCGAGTACTCTTAACGTTCCCGTCCTTCAGAGTCCGATCTATTTGATCCAGATAGCTGGAACGTGGCCTTCCTCTGCCTCTTCTTGCACACACTTTTGCTTTGTATATCTGTTTCGTCAATCTTTCTTCACTCATCCTTTCTATGTGTCCAAACCAACGTAACATGCCTTTCTTCATCTTTACAATCACGCCCTCATTCACGCCAGCTGATTTGCGAATCTCTTCATTGCGGATTCGATCTAATATCGTTACGCCGCACATTTTTCGAAGAGATCGCATCTCGACTGCATTCAAGCTATTTTCATACTTCCTCTGACATACCTAGGATTCGCTGCCATACAATAAGGTAGGTACCAATATCGCGTTGTGGACAGCAACTCGAGCATTCTTGCTCAGACTTTTACCGCCCATCAACACCGACATGGCTCCATTCACCTTATTTCCGGCAGTTATCCTTCTTTCAATATCTTTTTCATACTTTCCATCTCGTGTGAACATGCTTCCAAGATATACAAATTCATTCACTTGCTCTAGAATTTGCCCAATTACCAATATAGCACACTCGGTCACTTGTACCTCTCATATATATGTAATATGCCATAATACATGGAATATGCAACTCAGAGAAAATATAAGAGCCTCCCGTAGCTTTTCTATTTCATTACGATGCCCGTTAATAAAGTAGCAACTAATTAACTTTCCGTAATTAGCCGAGAGCGGGACACTGGATCCTTTTATTGCGTTTACAAGATCATCCAAATATTACTTAAACCTTTGTATCATGCAATATTAAATTACATACAAGTACCTAAGCACCTTTATCATGAGAACTTGTACCGACCTGATATTGTGACCGTCTGTATTAATGGATTCACATATAAATGACCTTAAGTATTCGTTTCAAACTTGTCTCTGGCTACAAAGAACCGTTTTGTTATGATGTTTGATTTTAGCTGGAGCCGGTTATTTGCACCTTAGTTTTGAATGTAATAATATATATATATAAATAAAATAATCTATCCTCACGCCTTCCCACAAGGGTCCCCGAAGGGGTAGGCAGAGGTGTATAGGTAATACCCACACACCCACTTTCCGCCAGAGGTATATTAGGTGCCAACGTGACAGATGGCGAGTCCATCGCCGTTACTCAGGCACGGCTATACATACGCCTTTGAATTTCTTCTCAGACGCATGCAGGTTTCCTCTCGATGTTTTCCTTCACCGCAAAGCTCGTGGTGTGACTAATCACTGTACTTAAGTTCAGAAAAACTCATTGGTACAGTCGGGATTCGAACTTGCGACCTTTGCGTCGCAGGCAACTGCTCGAACCACTCGGCCACCACGGCTCTTTTTTGAGTTTCGAATGTCTTATATATTTATGGTTCACCGCAAGATTTACGGTGAAGGAAAATATCCAGAGGTAACTTGCATTTGTTTGAGAATAAACTCAAAGGCGTATAGTCGTGCTTGAGTAACGGTGACGGGCTCGCCATCTGTCACGTCGGTACCTAAAACATATCTCTGACGGAAAGTGTAAGATACCACCTTTACGCCTAACCCTTCGAGGACTCTTGTGGGAAGACGAGAAAATATATTATTTATCCATAGTCATCATCATCATCATCATCATCAGCCCACTCTAGTCCACTGCTGGACATAGGCCTCCCCTAATGAGCGCCATAGCGCCCTGTCTTCAGCTTGCCGCATCCAGCATCTGCCAGTAGTCCTTCGCAAATCGTCATCCCACCTGGTCGGAGGGCGTCCTACACTACGTTTGCCTAGTCGTGGTCTCAATGGTTTATCCATAGTAACAATTAATAATAATTATGCTATGACAAGTTGAAGACAAGCACTAGAAAATAATTCACTCTAAGCCTTCCAAAGAAACCGCGCTAAGTTGAACCTTATGAGAGAGCGAGCTTGAAATAAACAAGCACTCTAAAACACTAGTCTTTAGGAGTAACGCCTGGTGCAGTTAACTGATTTGTTCATCGGGGTGTTTAGTAATTTACATATGAATAAACTTATAATATATCCTCACTCCTTCCACAAGGGTCCCCGAAGGGGTTGGCAGAGGTGTATAGGTAATACCCACACACCGACTTTCCGCCAGAGGTATATTAGGTGCCAACGTGACAGATGGCGAGTTCATCGCCGTTACTCAAGCACGACTATTACATATGCCTTTTGAATTTCTTCTCAGACGTGGGCAGGTTTCCTCTCGATGTTTTCCTTCACCGTATGAATAAACTTTTAATATCGTTGTCTATTTCCCAGAGTGCATAGTTTTGTAAATTTTAGGTTTAAATTTAGAGTCGGCAGTCCGCGAGTGATACTCCTGGTGTTGCAAGCATCCATAGTCGGCGGTAACGGCTGACCATCAGATGGACTGCATGCATGTTGCCACCAATGTTGAAAAAAAATATATATGCAATATTCTAGCTGGCTTTTCTTACATTTTCTGAGATTAGCAAATAATGCAACAGCCTTAATAACGATAAAAAAGGCTTTATTGCGTATATATTGCATTACATAAACCGTTAATTGGGGAATTAGAATCAAAAACCCCGTAAGCCTTAAGAGATCGAGCCAAAACGCCGCTTAATTTATAACGAGAAAACATTAACGATAATGTTCTGACGATAGTCGTAAAAATTACTTTATAGCGACGCTGCTTGTAATTAAGGGGAAATAATTTGCTGCGTTATTTGGTGCAAATGTACAGAGCACTCGGTATTCATATTGCTTATATATATATCTTCACGTTGTCCTTACAAGTCAGTTTAGATTATTTGCTATAATATAATATAATAATAATATATCCTCACGCCTTCCCACAAGGGTCCCCGAAGGGATAGGCAGAGGTGTGTAGGTAATACCCACACACCCACTTTCCGCCAGAGGTATATTAGGTGCCAACGTGACAGATGGCGAGTCCATCACCGTTACTCAAGCACGACTATACATACGCCTTTTGATTTTATTCTCAGACGTATGCAGGTTTCCTCTCGATGTTTTCTTCACCGCAAAGCTCGTGGTGTGACTAATCACTGTACTTAAGTTTAGAAAAACTCATTGGTACAGTCGGGATTCGAACTTGCGACCTTTGCGTGGCAGGCAACTCAACAAGCTCGAACCACTCGGCCACCACGGCTCTAATTACTATAATTCCATATAGTATTAATAGTAGTAAAAGTATTACGCATTCAATTTTATTTTACTTTAGATAATCAGCTCTGTATAAAATCTCACTAAAATATTTGTACCAAATGCCATAATCTAAGTATTGTTAAAAATTATTCTCATTAAGTGCATTCTTGTTATTCCTTTGAGAAATAATCTCTTTTGGTCTTCTTTATCCACATGCCTTCTCACAAGGGTCCCCGAAGGGGTAAGCAGAGGTGTATAGGTAATACCCATACACCCACTTTTCTTTTGAGATTCTTAAAACCCAAGTCCCCGAAGAGATAGGCACAACCCACACACCCACTTTCCGCCGGAGATACATTTTAGGTGCCAGCCCGACAGATGGCGAGTCCATTATCGTTACTCAACAAGTATGAACAGTCGTGCGACTGTTCATACTCTCTTGGATTTCTTTTCTCTTGATTTTTCACGATGGTTTTTATCACCGTAAAGCTCATTAAGTAGAAACTAAGTTAAGTCCTTAGGTACTAAGAACGTGATGAACATTCACATTTGGAACTATTATACATCCGGCTATTCGTACTAGCTCTTGCATGATGTTATAGCTTGTAGCCTTCTTCAATAAATGTGCTTCCTTAAAATACTTTTTATAAGATTTATTATAAACAAACAGCCGTGGTGGTCGAGTGGTTCGAGCAGTTGCCTGCGACGCAACGGTTGCAAGTTCGAATCCCGAGTGTACCAATGAGTTTTTCTGAACTTAAGTACAGTGATTAGTCACACCACGAGCTTTACGGTGAAGGAAAACATCGAGAGGAAACCTGCATACGTTTGAGAAGAAATTCAAAGGCGTATGTATAGTCGTGCTGGAATAACGGCGATGGACTCGCCATCTGTCACGTTGGCACATAATATACCTCTAGCGGCAAGTGGGTGTGTGGGTATTACCTATACACCCCTGCCTACCCCTTCGGGGACCCTTGTGGGAAGGCGTGAGGATATATTATTATTATAAACTCGGAATAATAATGATTGCCTTATAACTATAAAGCAATCATAATATTTGCCCCAAGCAAGGAGCGTATTCGTGATCCTGAGCTTTACTGTCCGTACTACCAACTATTGGGATATCAGGCTAGACAGATTAAATTCAAGTAAGCTCCTATTTTGAATAGCTAACTAATCAAACTCAATGAAATTTCTTGTACAATACCTGGAATGTAATATCTTGCTATGCTGCGGTTTGGCAGTTGCCGTTAAATTAGAATAGTTGAAATGTTTCTGTGACACAAACGTTGAAGTTGATCGTTTTCCCAAATAAGAGTTGTATAAGAGCTAAATAGAATTTATTTTTGACCCACTGAGCCCTGCGCTTTCTCCCTTGTAATACATGTATTTATCGGGAATATTTTTTTAAAAAGCCTCGGTGACCGTGTTTTTTAGTAGTTGCCTGCGACACAAAGATCGCAAGTTCGATGAGTGATAAAATTAATTGAAAGTTCTAAAGGCACCTTACACACACATATATACTACGACTAGCTGTCCCACCCAGCTTCGCCCGGGTGAAAAAGTTAAACTTCCTGAAGCACGATCGCAGCGCCACCTATCGGGTCCAATTGTGATGTAAGCTGTCCTATCTCTCAAGTTGGATCGAACTGCACATGGTGTGCGAATTTTATTATAATCGGTTAAGTGGTTTAGGAGTCCATTGAGGACAAACATTGTGACACGAGATTTATATATATTGAGATATATATATATATGTGTGTAAGTGTGTAAAACCTCCCTCAAAGACATATGCAGTGGTGTGATACAATACCCTTACCCACCTGACACATTTTTAGGGACTAACGTGACGCACGGTATTACTATTTTCTTAGAATTTGTTTGCCAAAATCTGCAGGATTCCCGGCGGTACCATTTTTCACCTTTCACACATCAGTGTTACTGTTATTTTGTTCATAACAAAACTCACTGGTACAGTCGAGATCCGACTTGAAACTACTGCGTAGCAGACGACTACTTCGAACCACTCGGCCACCATAGCTCCATATTGGAAGCTATATCGTTTTACATCCGACATAATCACCTGTCTTGTTGCTCAATGTATTTCCACTCATCTATAAACTATATATATATATATAATATAAACTAAATAATAATATAAATATATCCTCACGCCTTCCCACAAGGGTCCCCGAAGGGGTAGGCAGAGGTGTACAGGTAATACCCACACACCCACTTTCCGCCAAAGGTATATTAGGTGCCAACGTGACAGATGGCGAGTCCATCGCCGTTACTCAAGCACGACTATACATACGCCTTTGAATTTCTTCTGAGACGTATGCAGGTTTCCTCTCGATGTTTTCCTTCACCGTAAAGCTCGTGGTGTGACTAATCACTGTATTTAAGTTCAGAAAAACTCATTGGTACAGTCGGGATTCGAACTTGCGACCTTTGCGTCGCAGGCAACTGCTCGAACCACTCGGCCACCACGGCTCTATTGAGATAAACTTATCCATTATATTCAACAATCCCAAAATGGCTCGACAAATAATTTCGTTACCCAATAATGGAGTTGTAAATGGAAAAAGCTCCCACTCGCTTAGGCGGCCAGCAAACCGAGCGCAATAACCAACTACCGAAACTCCATTAAAATCGCGACAATTTCAGCCTAGTGGGTACTAAATGAAATTAAAGTTGCGTAGCGTGGGGGGCGCGCGCCGTAATATGACGTATTACGTATTTTGGCTCAGGGCTGTTAACTTATGTTTTTATTGAAATAAATAAATAAATAAATTACATGGCCGAGAAATTTTCATTTTGGGCTTTCGATTCATTTTAATTTATAATAATAATTATTATTATAATATCCTCACGCCTTCCCACAAGAGTCCCCGAAGGGGTAGGCAGAGGTGTATAGGTAATACCCACACACCCACTTTCCGCCAGAGGTATATTAGGTGCCAACGTGACAGATGGCGAGTCCATCGCCGTTACTCAAGCACGACTATACATACGCCTTTGAATTTCTTCAGACGTATGCAGGTTTCCTCTCGATGTTTTCCTTCACCGTAAAGCTCGTGGTGTGACTAATCACTGTACTTAAGTTCAGAAAAACTCATTGGTACAGTCGGGATTTGAACTTGCGACCTTTGCGTCGCAGGCAACTGCTCGAACCACTCGGCCACCACGGCTCATTTTAATTTCTTATTTAAATACTGATGTTTTAACCACTGTACTTATATTTCAAAAGATTTATTTATGCCAAAATAAATTTGTATTTTATGATAGACTTCTATTATTTTTTCTTAAAGACGTAAGCTTGTTGTTTAATTACATACCCGTTTTAACATTCAAATACCAGCGATCCGTACTTCTGTCCTCTATAGATCCTCTTAAGTATAACGATTTTTCACTATTTTGCTTAATACTGAGAAGAACCGCAAAGATGTTAAGCGCGATGCACTCGACTTCAGTCACGTTAGCATCTTCATACAATACAGTCTCTTTTTATACCACTTAGGTTTATAAGCATGCGATCCGCTTGAGGGTAAACGGTTACCGCCGTCTTATTACACTTCTTCCCATGCCTTTGAGAACATTGTAGGAAGGCATTAAGAGATATTTCTTTTAAATTACATTTCATATTGTGATAGTGTTTTACATAAGTAACTTACAACGAATGGAATTTGAAAATTCGCCCCTTAAGGGACTATATACAGCGAGCATGTATGAAGGGATTTATGAATGTGTATCAAGCGAGAGAGGTTAGTCTGGAGGTAACTGGCGCTCTATTCTCTGTCTACGCCGTGAGGGACTCGGCGTGATGATATCTTTGCCCGTATGTAGGTAGGACGGTAGGAAGGCAAAACGTAAATAATTCATATCACTCACATTTATAACCATCACTATTTCAGATATTAAGGGGAAAGAAAAATATTACGTATATTAAGTTAAATAAAAATGAGTCTTACAAGAATGAAGATAAGGTAGCCTTAGGCTTAAAGAAGTATAGGCTGCGTAAAAATATTTTTCTCTCACATTTCTTGTAAGTTTGATTAGCTTCGCGGTAAGTTTTTTTATTTTGTATGAAGAGTTATTTTTCAATCAAAGTAGGCACAGTTTATACTTAGGCTTTATATACAAATACTTAAAATTATCTTTATAAATAAATATGTACCACCTACGTGCTGTACACACACAATTGTAAAAAAAAATTTGAATATGTAACTGTAATAACATTTTTTTTGAGGTTATTTATACAGGTATATACGTATGTATATGTAATGTAAATCGCAGGTTTATTAAGAGAGAACAAGATGGAAAATATGTTGCATCTCACCACTGGATGTCATTGATCCTTTTTCCTTGGGAGTTAAAATGAATTAATATAGCACTAACCTTTGCTAGCGCCGTCCGGTCCGCGAAGTATGGAGCATTCTTCTATAGTCCCGAACGGCGTGAACAGCTGGCGGACATCCTCTTCGGTTTGTTGTTTGCTGAGCATGCCAACGAACAATTTCCGATCTGTGGCGAAAGAAATAACATTATAAAAACTGATGTATACGTAGTTTTCACGGGAGGTACTTTCATAATTTGTGCCTCATTAAATAGTTCACTCCTTGTAGTAGGATACCTTTATTCGACTGACTTAAATAAGGAAACTTTCTACAACGGACATAACAACAACATTTTTATTTAATTTGTTCAGGAGTGCTACGGAACGCTACGAGCGCCTACGTCGTAGAGGCTCGTAGCTACGTAGCGTCAGCGTCAGAATACACTAAGACAAAGACACCACAATACGCCTAGCGATGTTGCGTGGACCGGCAGACTTAAATTAATTAGACATTGGTGGTCTTTGTTCTTCAATCAATTTATCCTTCCGTCATCTCGAAATCGCCTTTGTGTCGATAGCATAAGGTCTTAAATTGTCATAAAATGTAATTTAGGGACTATTATGAATGCGATACTGAGAGATGTACACTATAGTCTTTAATAATAAGATAATATTAAATATAAAGATAACAAACTTTAAGTAATAGATCATGTAAATCGGGCCTTATGTTACCGCCACTAGTTTATGTGACCGAGCAATTCGTCTCGAAATGTGTGAGCACCCTAAGTGGCCGGTGAGTGCGAGTGACAGGAGATAAGGGCGCGCATACACAACGCCACTATTACGTGGCACCGCAGCCACGGTTCAAGTGTACTGCAAGCACCACGATTCTAGCTTATTCTGTCTGAAATACCACTAGCGAGGGTTGTCACAAATACAATATAATTAAAATTCGTAAGTAGTTTTTCAGAACATTGTAATAGGTAAAAATGGTCAATGGTTATGTACCATAATCGCGCATTCGGAAGATTTATTCTATGGTATAAGGTTATTGAGATAGATTTATAAAATTTCACGTAACAAATAATATCATATTGAATGCGCGTTTACGCTACATAGTAGCGCCGTGTGCGCGCGCACTAGATGCTACTGTTGTCAATGTTATAAACTCATAAAAGACAGACAATAAATATGCCAGTCCAGATATTGTTTGTGTAATTTAAAAATAGCCGATTTAGATTTTTTTTGAATAACTATAAAATTCAGTAAAAAGTTTTGCCTAACAATATCTGGACGCAAAAAAAAAATTGTTAAATAAACTTGTTGATCAGCGCCCTATTGTTTGTAAGCTGACAGTTCGCACCGCCCCGGCACGCGCCCGACCAACTTCGCCTAATTATCACCATCGAACCAACAACACCTATAGCTCTCTATATAAAACACATAACACACATGTTTAGTTAATGAATACAACGAAAATCAAACCCACATAAAAATTAGCACATTACACTAAAATGGTGAATTGTTTTAAGGTTTCCGTAGGATGCACCACAAATGATAGTACGTATACAGGATGTTAGGGTTTGCTACGGAATCCTTGAGGACCTCCCTTGGGACTTAATATTTTTCAGGCATCTTTTGGAGCATATTCTATTAGATCTACGCGACACCCAAATGTAATTCATCATTATTATTTTTTAATTTTTGTACTACGGGCTTTACTTAAATCAACGTCAGTTCGTACAAATTAATGGCATTTTAACACAAATCCACACTAAATACGCATCAAAATGAATACGAAAACAAAATATTCTTAACAGCACGACGATAACTATGTGCATGGTGAGAGTTCTGTATTTCTACGTCGAATCTTTTGAATATCATACCAGTAAGGTCAATTCTAAGAAATAAATCTTAAAACTTAGCTGATTACGATCTTAATAAATCTGTTTTAAAGCATTTTTTTACTTACAGTCGATTTTTTATTAGCAAGAAATCTGCTATGACTTGTCACAATAGCTACATTTAGAGTAACTGTTTGATCAGTACCCGCCAGCAGGGCCGTGATCGTAGTATCGTAATGGGAATCGTAGACGCATGGGTCTCAACAACGTTAAGGCTTGAATTGAATTACTTATTAATCAAAAGAAAGGTAATTTTTCAATAAGAGTCGACGTAGAACAATCTCACTTCGCGCGCTATTCGACAGACAGTGACAACAGTACAGCCTAGAGCACGCACAACAAACGCTACCTGCTTCCGCCTACGCGCGCCGCACTCTTGCACCCCCTGTAACATAAAAACAAGCTACACACGCCAATCTACCTCACTACTTTAATTCTTCATTGTATTATAAGTTAATACTTTCAGGTACAATTGTGAATAAAGGTAGGGTTAATTACATTTATATCACACAATCACGGTATGAGAAGATAATACCATTCTACTCGACACTTACAATCCTTTTGCGTTTCATAAATATTAATTATTATTTTATCACTGGTTCTGACTACTGCAATGTGTTGAGTTAATTATGGTTAATTTATTTTATTTATATGTATGTAAAGTTAAGTGTTATAGGTTACTATTATTATGCGACAATGTTTAATTTAATTTTGAGTTAACCTATGTCACTATTATTGAATTTCTATCCTGAAAGCACGTCCGTGAATGGATAAATATAGTGCTGGAAATATCTAATCTATAAATAAAAATAATGTCATTATATAATCTACATGCCTTAGAAACGATCTCTGAAAAAGTAGGCAGAAGTTTTATTAATGCTTACATTACGCCATTTAGAGAGAAGCTATAAATTCATGTCATAAATTCATCGCATCGCATCGATCTATGCAGATTGCCATACTCGTTTTCCTTTATCGTAAAATGTGTGATGATGAATCACTCGACTTAAATTCCAAAAATGTATTGGTATAAATACTCAAAGACGGAAACGTCAAAAGTACTCGAAATCGGCGAGCATATAGGTATGAAGAGACTGATGAACGTGGACGAAGCGAAAGAGATATGCAATTCTAGAGAGAACTGGCGCTCTATTCTCTCTGCCTTCCCCGTTAGGGACTCGGCGTGATAATATATGTATATGAATTGGTACAAATACTGCCGGGGCTAGAACTTGCAATCTTAATTTTGCAGGTGACTACTTAAACCACTATTACGGCTGCAGCACGTAAACTCAAATTCAACACCTAATTGCTTCGCTTTAACTATGTATGAAGTTTGTAACTCTGTAGCTGCATAAAGCGCGACATTAAGGCGAATACACACTCGCGGGACGGTCCACGTACCGCCCTGAACTACCTAGTTACGTGTCCGAAACATTGTTCGAAATTCGGAAATATTAGAACCGGTGGGAGCTGGTCATTAAATTCAGATTTATACCCGACCAGCCGGATATCTCTCCCGTGCGACTCTGCTAATGACCGGCTAAATTGAGATAATTTCACAAGGGAGCTAATAAGGCTATGAATATGGTGTGAACTGGTGGACCAGATTAGAGAAAAATATGTTCGCTTTCTGGTATGCTTGCACATGTTATCGTATCATAAAAAAATTGTTAGAATGAGTTCAGTTAAAAAAAATGTGAGCCTGTCTGTGAAAGATTAGTTTGGTTTCACATACCATTTCCGTAAATTGAGGAAGAAAATTAAATAATAATTGGCGCAACGAAAAACAGACACGATGGTGAAGCAGTGGTCATCTGCTCAGCAACATTTTTGGAATATACGCGAGTGAAACTCCAAATGAATTTTACTGCAAAGAAAAATATTGCGAGAAAGCCTGCATACGTTTTAAAAGAAACTCAAAGACATATGTGTAGTTTTGCTTGAATAAATTAAGCCAGCGCTGGTCGCGCCCACTGTCTTCTAATTCTATCTCCTCATCAATACGACCTGCGACCTGAAAATGACCTGATGTATAGGACTTGGTTTCGTCTTGGTATACGTGTCAAGTTTCTTTTTTCACGTCTGGGTCTGTATTGCTTTATTCCATAAGTCACGTTAAGAAAACCTCGGGATGGATGAGTTTTTTTTTTTTATACAAAAAGAGTGGCAAACAAGCATACGGCCCACCTGATTGGAAACGGTTACCGTAGCCTATTTACGCTCACGATACCAATGTATCGCTTGCGCGTTGCCACTTTGTGCTCGGAGAGTTATAGTGTGTTGGCAGCATAAGGTTTAATCCCTCTGCTCCCAACACAATGTAAGAATCCTCCTCCCTCCCCAAGGAGCTCATTACTTTTTTTTTGAGTTGCGACATATCGTATTTTTTCTCCTTCATCACATAGGTTAATAATTTATACATATATCAAGCTGGAAAATCAGTTTTAAGCTTTAAAACTAATTGTACCAAATTGAGTGTCCTGAAGTTGCCCGGTGTATAAACTACCATTAACTACGTAACTTTGTCCGGTACTAATCCACGCGCCACGCGCTCAACGCTTCTCATTAAGCACTAATCTGATACCTATAGTGCGAATAAACTTGCTTAATCGTGGTTTAGTGCGCATGCGTGAATTTACTTTAGAATCAGTTGGGCCTAATTGAATTTTTGAAGAAATCGACTACTTTTCGCATTTTATGGTAGCCTGGTACCTAAATAGTTAATGTTTCTTCTATACACTTATGGTGGTTGTAATACCTCTGCCTACCCCTATGGAGGTCTTTGAGGAAGACGAAAATTTATAGAAGTGTATAGATACCACAATCACCAACCTAGTTTTCAACTGAACTTCCCCTTTTCCTCTTTCGGTCTATTGCGAATAAACGTTTTTGTGCTAACTTTCGAACATCTGGTATCTTTTGAGCTAATCTGCGATCATTAGCGTTGATTAAAATTAATTCTGGCAAAGAGTTAATGCAAACTAATTTCGGCCGGTCGCTTGGCACAGTTGGTGGTGGATCTGATTTCTTTGTTATTAATATTCGCAGGAACCTTTCCCGCCAGCAGCACACAATAGTATCAGAATGTAACATTAATCTAAGTATGTATATATACATACATATCATCACGCCAAGTCCCGAACGGGGTAGGCAGAGAGAATAGACTCTAGACTCTCGTACCTACGCCCCGTCCACATTCATCAGTCCCTTCATACATGTTCGCCGGTTTATAGAAGTAAGTTTAACAATTTATTAGTTGAAGATATATATTTGCTTTATATCTTTATATCTATGCATATCTTTATACATATAGTTAAGTTGATTGTGGGATAAAAAAAAATACTTTATTTCTACTTATAACTCATTGGTACAGTCATGGTTCCAAATTACTAATATATAAAATAATAAATAATAATATATCCTCACGCCTTCCCACAAGGGTCCCCGAAGGGGTAGGCACAGGTGTATAGGTAATACCCACACACCCACTTTCCGCCAGAGGCATATTAGGTGCCAACGTGACAGATGGCGAGTCCGTCGCCGAATTACTAATATGATACCTTATATTACAGAAGTCTAGAGAGAACTGGCGCTCTATACTCTCTGCCTACCCCGTTAGGGACTTGGCGTGTTGATACGTATGTATGTATATTACAGATTGCACATCTACATATAAAAGTCCCGAGCTCAAGACTGGTTTAGGGTCTTAATATTACATATATTGTGTCATATTATATGAAATTTAAATAGCGGTTTTAAATTAATCTGAAAAATATTATTGCAATATTTCCGTACGCAAATAAGGAAAATAACTATATACGTCATCAATGCAGTGACTCAATCTTGATTACTTAGTGAACATTTTTTTTCACTTGTTATTATTTTAAGATATATCACAGATGTAGTTGCTTTGCAAAAACCAACTATGTGATAAATCTTAAAATTTGCATTCTAGATCGGACGTCCAACTTAATATTATACCAACACATAAAAATAAGCAAAGCTATACGTTCAGTATATATTACACGGGGCGATCAATCATAGCAACATATTGTTTGCCGGCAAGAATAAAGCTTCTGTTGTTAGGTAAATTTATGAGGGTACAAGCGAATATTGATAGGTTTCATGCAACATTAGCGAGTAGATTGGTAGCCACTGGCTCTCGGTTTATTTATTCTTTCCGTACTTTGACTTTCACAGGTTGCTGCGATATTTTATTGATGGTACCTGTATTGTATGGTTTTGTTAATAGATGGCGTTAACGTGCACACACGTCTACCGAGAGGTATTGTATGCGTAAATAGGCTGCGGGAACCGTTTTACATCGGCAGAGCCGTATGCTTGTTTGCCACTCTCGTTTTATAAAAAAAAATACAAACTGATAGTTTTGAAAACTCGTAAATTAACTCGTAATGTTCAAAGAACAGTTAAAATTATATTCGGATGAAACTAGGAGGAGGACTTATCAATTATTAAATAATGCCTTTATTATCACAAGTAACTTTCAATGTTTTTGTTAAATTTGTATCATAAGTTAACAAGTAGCTGACTTGATCGTGCTTATGAAAGCCATGTTTGAAGTCATTATACTCGTATGCTTTATAAATGTGTACCTAAGTAAAATTACACATGGTCCTATGGTCCATAATTATTTGTATAAAGAATGCGGTACTAAAAGATTAACCATTTTAACGACTAAAATACAAAGCAATGAAAACTCTGTTTACCTTTTCATACAGCTCAATATATCGAAATAAAAAATATATTTTCGATATATATATGGAATACCTAAGCACAAAGCTTAAAGGGAAGACTAAGTTCCTTTCAGCATTGAATTGAGGCCTTTTTCATTCAGTTTCCACATAAATTCATTCGCAAATTGGCAGTAGGTAGTTAGCTGAAGCGAAAATTTCAATGTTCAGGTTGATTCCATTAATTAGCTATGCTGTGCTCGCGCCGTCGCTCGGAGTTGAATAGCCAATTACATTGATAATTGGAGGTCGGCAGGTGTCTTGGAGACCGACAAGTTGGTGCAAGGCACGGGTGGAGACTTGCATTCATCCAGACACTAATTGAATATTAAATGTCAGCTCATGAATTCGACACTAATTTACTATTTAAAAAAATCGTGTTGTTTCTATTCAGTGAGTGTCGTGTGTATCCAAAATTGGCATATATATATTCTCACGTCTTCCCACAAGGGTCAGGTCAGTAGGCAGAGGTGTATAGGTAATACCCACACACCCACTTTCCGCCAGAGGTATATTAGGTGCCAACGTGACGGATGACGAGTCCATCGCCGTTACTCAAGCACGATATACGCCTTTGTATTTCTTCTCAGATGTATGCATGATTCCTCTCGATGTTTTCCTTTACCGTAAAGCTCGTGGTGTGACTAATCATTTAGAATATTTAAGTCCTTCATATATTATATTTGTGTTTCAAAGAAAATTATCCAGAGGAAACCTGCTCATGTTTGAGAAGAAATTCAAAGACGTATATTTAGTCATGCTTGAGTAACGGACATGGACTCGCCATGAGTCACGCTGGCACTTAAAACATATCTCCAGCGGAGTAATATTAACTTGTAATATTGTTGTTATTCGCTGTTCTCTTATAATTTAAGTACGTTCCATAGTCTTGAATTCATATACTAATATTTATATACTATGTAAATATTTCGGTATTTTAAGCCTGGATATCTCTAAGTATTCTTGGAAAAATAACTCTTTTAAATGAGACAACCCTTTGAAGTACTAATTCATAATAGGAATCTATAGTGCGAGGTAGATTGTAGGTACCTACTTTGGCGCATAGTATGTAACATTTAAAGTGTAGACGTCAAATAACGGACGCATTATTTTAGGGTCATAATAAATAATTCGTGGCAATGCTGCTAATCTTCTTGGCACGTTACCTCGGCATACCGATTTGGGACAAATATTTTATCTGTAAGTAGTTAGTTTCAACTTTTCTTTGTAAATATTATTAATATTTATTAAAAATTTATTAATATAGTTATATACTTAGTATACGCGAAATATACTGCTAAGTTCGTAAACGAAATATGGTTTCAAATCACGGATAGCAGTTTTCCAAAATATATTTTTATACCACTAAGGTAGAAAACGAGAACCTACCGATGCCAACCAAGATATATCCTGAGATAAGATTACGATTTTTTTTTATAAATATTATCTTTTGTGTGTGAGTTAGAAAATTGTCCACTCTCCCGTTAATGCGCACACAATACACAATTTAAGCCGCTTATACATGCACTGTCCATACGAGGCTTAATTAGAGTCTGCAAATTAATCCGGGCAGGGGTAGGTGGGCTTCCCGAGTCATTGTCAGTGTTCATTAGAGGTCGCCTGTCACTCAACGATATACGTATTATTCTACAATACCTATACGTACGATACTGCGATTCAATTAAGCCTCTACAAAAGCCTACTTTGCAGAGCTCAATAGCATTGTTATTTATTAAATACATTTATTTACTCACGAAGTCATCACTCATGCATTCATCAGAAGAATACATTTCATTTTTAAACTTATTTAAATTATTGCTCATTGAAATGGCAATTATTATTCGTCTGGATTAAATTGTTACAACGAACCAGTACTAATATGTAATTTAATGATAGAAGACGCCTGCAATTGCGTAAGTTTTCTGCGAAACTATATGAGAATTCAGGGCTGAAGAATTTTAACAAAAAAATCAGTGATTGGGATATTCAATATCAGGTATAATATGTGGAAGTAAGATAGACGGATATTCAACCACACTCTATGTAGCATCCAAAGGCATTCCTTTCCTTTCGGCGCGGCATTTTGTCCAAAAAGACTCTATAATTTAAACACTCAAATTATATAGCGATATAGCGATACTTAATAGGAACTACTGTATTGTTTACTAAGATATATAATATTATATATCCTCACGCCTTCCCACAAGGGTCCCCGAAGTGGTAGGCAGAGGTGTAAAGGTAATACCCACACACCCACTTTCCGCCAAAGGTATATTAGGTGCCAACGTGACAGATGGCGAGTCCATCGCCGTTACTCAAGCACGACTATACGTACGCCTTTGAATTTTTTCTCAGACGTATGCAGGTTTCCTCTCGATGTTTTCCTTCACCGTAAAGCTCGTGGTGTGACTAATCACTGTACTAAGTTCGGAAAAACTCATTGGTACAGTCGGGATTCGAACTTGCGACCTTTGCGTCGCAGGCAACTGCTCGAACCACTCGGCCACCACGGCTCTTTTTACTAAGATATGTTATTTGAATATCAAGACTACCCACCTTTCTTTCTTCGAACCGTAATACTTGTGTTATAAGTAAACCTGTATTTCTCAATTTAAGTGAATTGTATTCTTTTGAGAAATAAATGTCTGAATTTTATTTACAATAACAACAATTAATAATATTTACAGCAGGAGTGCCTCAAGCGCCGCAAGTATGCCTGTCTCGGGTCAGGTTACATATTTGCTGCATTTGCGGTTGAAACTCTGGGGCCTTGGGGTCCTGAGGCTCACCATCTTTTTAAAGAGGTCTCGCGCCGTCTGTCGAGACCTCTCGTGACAGGCGGGCTGGAACATATCTCGCTCAGAGAATCAGCATTGCTATCCAGCGTGGCAATGCTGCTAGTCTTCTTGGCACGTTGCCTCGGGATACCGATTTGGGACAAATATTTTATCTGTAAGTAGTTAGTTTCAACTGTTCTTAATAAATATCTTAAATCTTTATGGGTTATGGAACGCATAAATTAACCCTTTGCTGTTTGCTTGGCAGCCTAAAAATGTCATTCAAATACTATTTGATACCCAAAATAACTATTCCTAGTATTATGGGTGTAACACATATAATAAAATCACAAAAAATACACCCAGGATCAGAACAATACCTGTGAACTTTGAGAGTGTCGAATCCATAACCGGAAGGAAGCTTAGTAGTCAAACTAAACATAGTTGAAGCATATAATTATTAAAAGTACTCCGCATCGAACCGGTAAACGGTAAAAATAGCGTAACTGGCTTCTAATATAATTTTCCCACTCCAATGTCCCCCACCGCAGCGTCTATTCACCACAATTTCAGCCACTAATCTGATTAGCTCGTGATGTGGCCCGTATTATGTACAGCAAAAACGTGTCTATTTCGCTGTATAACAAACTTTATAGCGTTGCCAATAAGCCTCTCTTTGATAATTACAATTTTAATAGGTATTAAGAATTGCAGTAGGTTGTACACGCTCTGTAGATATTGTTATATATATCCTCACGCCTTCCCACAAGGGTCCCCGAAGGGGTAGGCAGAGGTGTATAGGTAATACCCCCACACACCCACTTTCCGCCAGAGGTATATTAGGTGCCAACGTAACAGATGGCGAGTCCATCGCCGTTACTCAAGCACGACTATACATACGCCTTTGAATTTCTTCTCAGACGTATGCAGGTTTCCTCTCGATGTTTTCCTTCACCGTAAAGCTCGTGGTGTGACTAATCACTGTACTTAAGTTCAGAAAAAACTCATTGGTACAGTCGGGATTCGAACTTGCGACCTTTGCGTCGCAGGCAACTGCTCGAACCACTCGGCCACCACGGCTTTTTTTTGACGACTTTGACAACTTTCCACGGCTACCACAGCTCTTTTAAAAATCATATGTTATAAACTCCATATTTTCCAAATCAAATTCGAATTATTGTAAGTTTTCACTCAATATTTGAAACGAGAAACTATATTTAATAACCGATAGGTAGATACCACTTTGGACAAAATTAATTGCATTGGTAAAATTTGATGGCTCCGGCCAGATCGAACCGGTTTTAACCGGACACCGCCAATTAAGACTATTAAACGAAGCCTCTACCTGCCTCTGACATTTTGACGTCACCCGGATACATTAATAAATTGGCAAACCTATTTATAAGGGCACTTATATTAAAGTGCTGTGGTCTATATTAATAAAAGCTGCACTATAAATAAGTGAACCTTTGTGTACAAACATACATTTCATGTTGGAATATTTCCTGAAGCATGAAAATTTATATTAAAAGCTGTATACTAAACCGCAGTGGTGTCAATTTTACATTTAAACTACAAATACATGTATACATTTTTTTCGCAGTGGGGTGGGGTGGGCAGAGGTATACAACACCCTCTTTTCACCTTATATATTTAATGTCTACGTGACAGAGAGATTAGTCAGTCGCTGTATCTCAAACACAGCTATACATACGTCTATGAAGCTGGTGGTGGGACTACTAACTGTCATTTAAAATAAAACTTATACAAAGCTAATATTGTATTAAGTTGTCAGTTATTGAAGGTCTGTTCATATTCAAATGTAAAAACCACTAATTCGACATAAAATATTCGTCGTGTAAAGTGCAAACAAGTGGGTATCCGCATTAAAAAGCCAAGTATCCGGAGATTTATACGGACCCTTGTAATCGTGCACAATAAAAACTTTCTCTATAATAATTCCACCGTGTTGGGTCCGTGTTTATATTTTATTGTTGCCACATCCCTATTTTAGAGTGTCGTTCAAATACAAACCTACACAGCCCTTCGGTGTACCTACTTCTTGTTCGATCGTAAATTGTAAGGGAATAATTACTTCATTTATTGGAGCGTGAAAAGTTGGAACAATTGGTAAATTATGTTGGTCATAAATTATAGGTATCCATCGAAGACACTGATTTACTTACATAGGTCTATTGGGAAACTCTCAAATTGAGGTTCAAATTCAAATTTGGATAAGTCTGAATACTGTATTCACGTGCGTTGAGTCGGAATAAAGCGTTACGTAGCCTATAATCTAAACCAACATATAAAGAGCGTTTTTCACGATAAAACGTAGCAAGTTCGAGTCCCGACTGTACCAATGACTTTTTCTGAACTTAAGTACAGTAATTAGTCACACCACGAGCTTTACGGTGAAGGAAAACATCGGGAGGAACCTGTATGCGTAAGGAAAGAAATTCAAATACGTATGTATAATTAATTGTGCCTAAGTAACGGCGATGGACACGCCATATGTCACGTTGGCACCTAAAATATATCTGTACGCGCCGCTTAATAAATTATTTATTTTATCTATGCACTACTTACCACACTAATTCATTAGCTCATATACTCTCCTAATCCGTTCCCAAAATCATTCACCCGCTCCCTTCCGCACTGGCTCACAAGAGTCGACGCTTACGCTACACACGCGACGCACGCGCTTCTTCAATAAAATTCCCTAAATTATCCAAAATACCGCGAGAGACTAATAAGTGTGTGGACTCATTAAATCCTAATATAAAGAGTGTGATCGTGCAGTGAAATCAGTGCCAGATGGAAAACTCCACTTCGAAGGACAATTCAAATTAACCTATCCCTATCACTGCTGAAATTCATCACAATATCTTTGGTGGAATGTGGGTGTGTGGGTCCTTTGGGGACCCTCGTGACAAAGCTTGAGGTTATATTTTTATTTTTTTACTGTCAAAGGGCAGAGCTATTTATAAAAAAACTGTCGTTGAATTAGATAGCCAGTTCAGTAAGTGTTCCCTGTGTCCCTTATGTTGAATAAAATATTATGATTTTGATTATTTGATTTTTTTATTTAGTTTATCGAGGGACGCTATAATCTTAATGCGATAATCAAATACAAATATAGCCACACAACTCCAGTAAATACTACATGGTAGCCCGAAATAAACCAATTATCAAGCTAATGTGGGTTTTACCTATACACCTCTGCCTACCCCTTCGGGGATCCTTGTGGGAAGGCGTGAGGATATATATATATTATTATAAAGCTAATTCTGGCCACAAAATGCGCTATTATAGAAGCAAAGGTCACACAACTTGGGCTTACAATAAAAGGCTAAACCACTCATTAGTTGGAGATGTCTCGAACTAACTTTAGTTGAACAAGAATGTCACCCAAAACCTTTGGGCGTTTCTGTTACTCCAGTTAAAGTTGCTCGCTGTAGTTAATACATGGAAAATTATTCAGCTGAAGCCCTTTGCTCGCTGGTTAGGGAGCAAACTTCATTATGCAATGCCCTTGCCTTTTTAGAAGTACCTACGTGAATATGTGCCTAATAAATCTAACGAAAAGGTCAAAATACTCGTTTTTGGATTGATTTCTAGACAGTTTCCATTCAAAGCATTATGTACGTACCTAAGTAGATATTATAAATATAATATTATATATCCTCACGCCTTCCCCGAAGGGGTAGGCAGAGGTGTATAGGTAATACCCACACACCGACTTTGCGCCAGAGGTAAATTAGGTGCCAACGTGACAGATGGCGAGTCCATCGCCGTTACTCCAGCACGACTATACATAAGCCTTTTGAATTTCTTCTCGGAGTATGTACGTTTCCTCTCGATGTTTTCCTTCACCGTTCAGCTCGTGGTGTGACTAATCACTATACTTAAGTTCAGAAAAACTCATTGGTACTGTCGGAATTCGAACTTGCGACCTTTGCGTCGCAGGCAACTGCTCGAACCACTCGGCCACCACGGCTCTATTATTAATGTTATAAATATTATAAATGTAATTTAAAAAATATAGGTGCCAACCTGACAGACGGCAAGTCCATCGCCGTTACTCAAGCGAGACTATACATACGCCTTTGAACTTCTTCTCAGACGTGTGCAGGCTTCCTCTCGATGTTTTTCTTCACCGTGAAGCTCGTTGTGTGACTAATCACTGTACTTAAATTTATAAAAGTTCATTTATACAGTCGGGACTCGAACCTGCAAGCTTTGTGTTCCAGGAAACTACCTATTGGAACCACCCGGCTACCAAGACTTCTCCACCTCCTAATAACATCTTAGAAATTAAATATATAATAATATAATAATATATCCTCACGCCCTCCCACAAGGGTCCCCGAAGGGGTAGGCAGAGGTGTATAGGTAATACCCACACACCCACTTTCCGCCAGAGGTATATTAGGTGCCAACGTGACAGATGGCGAGTCCATCGCCGTTACTCGAGCACGACTATACATACGCCTTTGAATTTCTTCTCAGACCTATGCAGGTTTCCTCTCGATGTTTTCCTTCACCGTAAAGCTCGTGGTGTGACTAATCACTGTACGTAAGTTCAGAAAAACTCATTGGTACAGTCGGGATTCGAACTTGCGACCTTTGCGTCGCAGGCGACTGCTCGAACCACTCGGCCACCACGGCTCTTTAGAAATTAAATAGAAAATGGTAATAAAGTGATAAGCTGAATAATAAGGTAATTTTAAAAGAGAATGCGTTATCATGAAAAACTATTTTCGTTGTACTACTAATTACTATATAAATAAAAAAATAACTATATATATATATTTATATATATACAGCTTTTTTTTTGTATTGTCTCTCGTAGCGTGAGTTCCGGGAACTTTTGCTACTTAAGCGGTCAATGGCGAGACCTAGGCCTCCAGCCAGGCACTTAAGTATTAAGCAACACAGCTAAGGGCACCCCCTGTGGGGTTCGGACCTCGGCTTAGGGCGTTGCTGGTTCGCGAGCGAGGGAGCTGGGCTGGTCTGGTATTTTATTATTATTTAGTTATTTGGGGAGGGGATTTGCGCTACTGGCTCGGCTCGGGCCGGCACTTGCGAGAGTCTGGGGAGATATATACAGCTATTAATGAAAAGTATATATAATAAATAAAGGTATATTATATAAATAAAATCCTAATCGAAGTCTCATCATTTAGGCTCGTGAAATATCTTTGTAAACCATGAAAACTGAATTAAAGATTTAGCAGCCATGAAATGACACTCTTGGGGATAATTAAAAAGATTTTTAAAGATTAAAAAACGGATTACGGCTTCGTTTCCAAACAAATTTCAGGAGCGAAAGATCGATGATCTAATTATGAAGTTGCCGACGCGATTTCTTACTGAAAGTGATCTTTTGAGAGATGGGTTATATTTGCGGTACCTATTTAATATGAGAAGCCGTGGTGGCCGAGTGGTTCCGGTAGTTGTCTGCGACACAAAGAGTTCGAATCCCGACTGTACCAATGAGGTTTCTGAACTTAAGTACAGTGATTAGTCACACTACGAGCTTTACGGTGAAGGAAAACATCAAGAGGAAACCTGCATACGTCTGAGAAGAAATTCAAAGGCGTATGTATAGTCCTGCTTGAGTAAGGGCGATAGACTCGCCATCTGTCACGTTGGCACATCATATACCTCTGGCGGAAAGTGGGTGTGTGGGTATTACCTATACACCCCTGCCTACCCCTACGGAGACGCTTGTGGGAAGGCGTGAGGATATATTATTAAATATGAGAGAGTAATCGAGCAGGTTTCCATCCAGGCGTTTCATCTTATTATTTGCCTCAGATGTTTATTTTTAATATATCCTCACGCCTTCCCACAAGGGTCCCCGAAGGGGTAGGCAGAGGTGTACAAGTAATACCCACACACCCACTTTCCGCCAGAGGTATATTAGGTGCCAACGTGATAGATGGCGAGTCCATCGCCGTTACTCAAGCACGACTATACATACGCCTTTGAATTTCTTCTCAGACGTATGCAGGTTTCCTCTCGATGTTTTCCTTCACCGTAAAGCTCGTAGTGTGACTAATCACTGTACTTAAGTTCAGAAATGTCAGTCAGATATGCAACTGTTTTTTTGTGAATATTGTCAACTCTTGCTACTGATTATAAATGCAAACAAAAATAATTGTTATCTTTCTTGTAGCAGAAACTGGTTAATAAACAACTAAATTTATATTTCACTCTCTTTCACTGCTATTATTGCAAAAATATAGGCTAAAATGTACCCACCCGCTTATGTCAAGCTGTATACACATCCATGCTAAAATGATGATCACTCACCATCTTGAGGCATGATGAAGCCGTCATTAAGAGGAGGGAAGTTTGGAGGATCCGGCCGGACCCGTGTCTCTTTTGATTAATTTACGCGAGCAACCGTGTGCTCTGTTACTAATGTTGGGGTGCGGTAATTTTAAAGTACGTGTATTTTGACAGAGCATTTATATCATAATTATATGGACGTTGGTAAGCAGTCAAAACTTTAACAGGGCACCTCGAGTAACTGTGCACAACGCGATATTGCGTCCATTATTGAACGGCTTCATCGGAATCATTAAAATTGTTCAAATGCAGTTGAGATGCGTTCCCATCTAAAATATGCGGAATAAAGATATTATCGTATAGACAGTAAACATTTTCAATCGGTATCGGTATCGTTATCGGTATTTTCAAATATATGATTCGGATACAATACGGATTCTATTGTATCCGAATCATATATTACGGAATAAAACAGACAAGATACGTTTGTTTGGACATACAGAAAGATTACCGAAACGGATGCATGCGAAAGTGTGTGAAAAATCATACGAAGACCACGTTCTAATTGCCAAGATCGAATTGATTGGTCTCAAAGAGTGGGAACGACAAGAGTGTTGGAAACTGTCAAGTATGTATTAAGAAACTGATGAATATGGATGAAGCGAAAGAAATCTTAAAGTGTAGAGTGCCGACCCTTTACTCTTTTCTGCCTACCCTGTGAGGGATTTGATATGGTGGTTTATATTTATATAACATGACTTTATACTACACACGACGTTGTATTTCTTCTCTAACGTATGCACTTTTCCTCACGAGGCTTTTTATAATATCAACTTTTAAAGATCATGGTACGATTTTATATTGCTTTCATAAGCAGAAGAAAAAGTTCATGGATCTGCTACAATGACACCGATTACGGAATTAAATCATTAGCTTAGTTAAATCAATATAACGAAATAAACATCTAACTTTGGAACATTGATAATATGAATTGCAAGCAAAGTGGAGAGCCACAAGCGAGCAATAATCTTCCGGTGCGGAAACGATCCGATCATAATTAATCATTGATTATTTAATGCAACCGGCCCCTTATTCATGCCATGTCCTTTTCGTGACCAATAAATTATTTTAAGTTTTATAAGATACTAACTGTCCCGTCCTGCTTCGCTTGAGTAAAAGCAAGAAATTTCCTGAAAATGTGATCGTAGCGTCAGCTATCATACAGACACAAAAAAAATCACTTACATCGGTCCAGCCTTTTAGGAGGAACTTAATAACTAACACACGGACACAAGAAATATATGTAGGTAAAGGGACGTGGTGGCCGAGTGGTTCGAGTAGTTGCCTGCGAATCAAAGTTTGAAACCCGACTGTACCAATGAGTTTTTCTGAACTGTGATTCCATACAGTGATTAGTCACATCACGAGCTTTACGGTGAAGGAAAACGTAGAGAGGACACCTGCACCCGTCCGAGAAGCGAATGTATAGTTGTGTTTGAGTTACGGCGATGGACTCGCCATCTGTCACGTCGGCACCTACAATATATCTCGGGCGGAAAGTGGGTATGCGCGTACTACCTGTGCACCTCAGCCTACCCATTCGGGGGCCCTTGTGGGAAGGCGTGAGGAAGATAGATATAAAAATGAATATATTTTAGGTATATATACCATTATTTATATATATATATATATATATATATATATATATATATATATATATATACCATAACCAGGGCGTTCACGCGAAGATTATTTTTAAATGGCACTGTGTGAGACCTAATTGGTTTCAATATGTGGGAAAGAATGATACGTTTCATGGCAACATTTTCATGCATAATTATTATATAAAAATTAAAAATATATCCTCACGCCTTCACGCCAAGGGGGGGCCCTTGTGGGAAGGGGTAGGTTTAATTATTATAATACTTCTATTTCCAAGAGTGTAAATAGGGACTGTTTGTCACAAATAAATGTATCTATTTTTCTTTGGCCTAGTTATATTGGAGGGGTTACATACAATGATCTGTGGTAGCCGAGAGGTATAAGTAGTTCAAACCTCAAGGGTACGTACCAGTACCAATGAGTTTTTCTGAACCAAAGTACAGTGATTTATCTCACCATGAACTTTGCTGTTACTTCGGCATGTTATTGCCGAATAAGTGTACCTAGATGTTTTGATACCTCTGGCTCTCCCTGCGGGGAATCTTGGGGATGACAAAATTTCAAAGTAATGCCATTATAAAAAACATAATAATAAGAATAATAATATATCCCCACACCTTATCCACACCCACTTTCCGCCAGAGATATATTTAAGGTGCCAACGTGAAAGATTTCTTCAATTCAAATCAATTGACCAACATGGTAACGTTAAGAGTACTTAAAGCCTTAAACAAAAACTTTAAGTTCGTATATACATGCTGTGTTCAATACGACAGAAAAATGTCGAGGTAGCGAACAAAGTGACAATAATCATACGTATGTATATCTTTTGAGTTTTCCACACACCTTAACATCCTTACAGTAGGTATACCAATATGATGTTAAAAGAAAATAATAAAATTTAATAATAAAAATAATAATAATAACATTAATAAACTAATTTACAATATAACAAAATACACTTTAAAAACTTATGTATTGTCAAATAGTTTCTAAGAATTTTCTAACTGTTTCTGCGAGTTTCGGCAGGGTCTGGTGATATATATCTATATCATTAGACATGGTGTTGATCAAACTAATGGCTCTCGAAAAGGGAGCGTATTTGAGCAGATTTGTACAACACTATTCTCAACCACCCTTCAAAATGTACGTGTCTACTGAAGCTCATACAGCCTGAAAGGCATTTAACGTCTACATTTGATAAAGGTCATAATTATATATTATTAGTCCCGCTGCCTACTTGCCCCTATCGATCGCCCTGAATTAGTGATAAAACTTCCTAACAAGATGGATAAGGACACGGATAGATGGCTCACGTAACGGTTTAATAACATGTTGGTTGATTACAACCCGTTATACATTATTGATTCGATCCGGTTCGATAGTTCGTGCTCACATACCATCGGTATACATAGATAGCATCAAATGCCAAGAACGCTCAGGGTGTAGAATCAGCTCCCCGTTGAGGTTTTCGTTGAGAGTACAGCATGGAGTTCTTCAAGAAGATTGTGAAAAGATACCTGCAGAGTATGATACAATGCACGATGCGATGTTTCAAATGTCCGGTAACTGCTTACCACCAGGCGGACATGCAGGTTTGCCACCATTGAAGAATAAAAAAAACGGTATATGAACAAAGATCCTTGGCGTGAAACTTATTATACTATATGTTTACGTCTTCCCACAATGTTTTGATGGCGTGTAGGCAGTACACCCACCCACTTTTCGCTAGATTTATATTTAAGTTGCCAACGTGACAGAAGGCGAGTCCATAGCCGTTACCGTCGATATTTTCTTTCACCGTAAAGCTCGTGATGTGACTAATCATTGTACTTAATTCAGAAAAACTCATTGGTACAGTCGGGATTCGAACTTGCGATCTTTGCGTCGCAGGCAACTCGGACCACTTGGCTACCACGGCTTCACAATAAAATAAATTGCTTCAAAGATACTATTATTAACACCGTCCTATTTTTAAAGGCACCCTGTATATTGAAAACGTGAATCTATATCTTTAAATACAAATAAAACGTGACATATTGACTGATTCTCCATGCCGGCCTTTTTCAACCCCCAAAGGATTAGGTAAATCCGGCCTCGAGCTTTCTGACCTGCCGTCGTCGGCCTCTTTTCAATGTACATATACATATATGTACAAGACTCTAACTTTGCCAACTTGTTGTCAGCACGGCACAGACTTATACAACCCTGGTACTGCGAGTGTTTATAGGAAACGGTAACCGCTTGCCATCAGGCGGACCTCACGCTTGTTGGCCTTAGTAGTATAAAAAAAAAATAGCCTAGTAAGTTGTGTGAAAAAATAGACAGAGGAAGACCACGTTCCAACTACCAAGTTCAAATCGACCGGACACTCAAATATCAGCGTCAAGAGTACTCGAAACCGGCGAGCATGTATGAAGAGACTGATAAATGTGAGAAGCGAAATGGGATGTAAGTCTAGAGAGACCTAGCTATGCTCTACTTTCTCTGCCTACTAGGTGGATTTCGGAGGAATTCGGTGATGACATGTATATATGAAGGTATGTGTCCAATTTAATGACGACCCGAGCAACATTGTCACCGGTCGTCCATGTCTCATGTAAAATGGAATTATGCATCAAAGTTCTTGTTATTAAAATGCTTTTACCGCCTATAAAGTTAGGTATTTGAATGTTAATAGCTCTAATAAATCCTGTAGTGTAACGTTTAATGGCATTACATTGTGCGAATGCGTGAATATGTGGTATGTATCTATTCGTAATATTTTACTTTGCATACAAATAATTCGTTACGTACGTTCACTACTCAACTGTTTGGGGTTAAGTAAGGTAGGTATGTAGGGTACAACCTATTAATAATATGAATCAGAAAGTTTGTGAAGACGTTTGTTCCGCGATCAGGCTAGAGCGGCAAACAAATTGGAAGATTTATTTTAATAACCCTGCAAACAGGCTCTTGAGGCTATAATCATTTTGGTTGAAGTAGTATGAGTATTTAGACAATTGGAGCCACTGCCACTGCCCCAACTCTCTTCAGTCACCTAGCATTGGCTCTTTTCAAGCGGCTTATAGGGTTTCTTTGCAGCAGCACATTTGCCAGTGGGTTGGGATGGTTTATCAGGCGATCTGTGTATTTGTCGGTGCAATGTTTTTGGATGAAATTTGGCACAGGTATAGAGTATTAACTGAATTCACATTTATGATATATTTTACTCTGTAAAAAAAATCAGGAGAAATTTTACGTGGGT